>PNEQ01031694.1:0-50120 GCA_003012365.1 Medauroidea extradentata
AGAAGGGCATAAGTCGAATTATTACCCATTGAGACTTGTGTTTTTCTTACGGCTATTGGCAGGCGTTCAATAGGGCACAATTCTCATTATATTAACACGATTCTTTAGCCTTTGCACCTCCTTAACTAAACAGGAAGAATTACGTAAATGCCATTATATTTTTATATGACTTATGCCCTTCTTACCACCCTATAAAGATTTATTATCTGCAAATCAAACGGTAAGTAAACGAGTAAACTATTTAAATACGCTTTCGAATTACTTGCGTGCTCAGACCTGTTAAATGTTTACTTTCATTTACAATATAAAATTTAAGTTAACTTACTTGCCAGTTCTCGTTGTGTAGTTTCACTTTGGAAATATTTAAAAAAATGATTTCATATCTAGTTAGTTTTTTTGACATGTTTTTTACACATTAAACTTTAATTCAGACGGAATGAGTTAAATATTGAAGGAATTTTTTTCCCTAGTGAGCGTAACAAAAGAGCACAATCATTCGTTTGTTGAAATATGTGTTTGAACTCTTGAGCATTTCTTTCATTCATATTCATCGTTGACGTTCAAACTGCATTACAGTGTACTTCTCCGGATGCTAACGTCACTGTACTGAATTATATTAAAGCGGAGGTGATTTCCATTTTTGAAGTGAGAAAATTTTTTTGTTTTAGAGTGTTTCTAACAATGCCTGTGACACAAATGTAAAGTTTTATAAATGGAAATAGCTGCTTCGTCAGTCTCCTTTTGGGAATTAAAAAATATAAACTACATTTTTAATTATCACTGATTTACCTCGCTCAGCGAATGACCCGTATTTTCTATTCTTAAGTTCCAGAAACAGTCGTCAAAACAACAGACAGTTTAATAATGCAATTTTGTAAATTATATATAGGCCTATATATGCGAGAAACAACAAATTTTATATATATATATATATATATATATATATATATATGCGAGAAACAACAACAGAACATTTTCATTAGTTTTTTTTTTCATGGTCATGCAAAAAGTACACTCACAAAAGCAAACTGAACTCTTAACATTCAGTATGCAGTGAATTGCATTTATGGCCGTATAAAGTTTTCCGAGTTTGAGTTAGATGGTTTGGAAACAATTTTGTTAGCGATACTTAGCTATACACAGATGCTGAATTTAATGGGACATTCTGATAACGGCAGTTTCAGAACAAAACCAAACAATCTCAAAGACTTAAATGTTTAGAAAAGACTTTACTTCATAACGACGAATGGTTTCTGGATCGTGCAGTTAGGTATGACGCCTGTCGATGACCTTTTCAGATAAACTACTCAGTCGTATTTACCGAGCAACATACTCGGTAAAATGAACAAAGTAGACATATCCGCTCGACGCTTGCATTAAAAAATTGCACTAGTGTAAGAGAATTAGGCTGAAACAGTCGTTAAACATTCACGCGAAAACACAATAGTTCGTTGCACGCAAGTATAATTAATTAATATAAAAGGTTATAGTACTTATTGGCTTAAAAAAAGTTAAGAATAAACTATTCACCGAAATTAACAAATAATCGGGAAATTCGCTTATAAAAGGTATTAAAACAAAATTTACTACAATGTATACAAGCACATTATCGTGATTGGTTTAAGAAAAAAAATGTAGCCGGTAGTGTATTGAAATATTTCGCTTTGTATTACTTAGGCAAATGTGTATCAATTACAATATACTTTAAAGCGATGTGTGCACAACTATTAAAGTTTAATGAGATACAATTTATTATTTTGCTTGCTGTAAAATAGTTGTGTTCCTGAACACTGTCCTTGTTATATTTCCTATCATTGGTGGTATAGTTATGTTCCTCAAAATTACTTTGTGATTGAGTGAAGTATGCTACATTTCCCCTGTTTTGATGACTGCATGAATTCTAGTGAATGTTGTACAGATTCTTTGCACTACCGGCATTTCGGTGGAACTCATACATTTAATATTGTAGTATAAATATTTATATACATATAACGATGTTCAGCTGTAATACCTAACTGGTAATTATTATGATTACTGAAATAACAATCACAATGTGAATTGAAGTTTAATGAAATGTACTGAAAACATTTGAAAAGTTAAGCGAAACTTAAATTCCTTAAGAAAATAACTAAAATGTTTTAAAAATTGTGTACTAAAATACACTGTAAAAAATTCCCTAATATGTTTCGAAAATAATTAACCTAAGAGCAGAATGAAACAGTTACCATACTTCCGCCTTGTGAATATGCAAACTTTTACAGTTGTTACAATACAAGTCTGGTATCTTCAATACACATTTAACTGTTTTATAAAAAGGTTTAGGAGTGCCACCGTGGGGGTTTGGGAAACAATTCTACCATACTTACTTTCTTAGCGCTCCTATACGCACAAACCAGTTTTAGTGTTTCTCCAGAAAACTTGGCAATATTCGCATACAGTGAGTCAAATTAATTTAATATCCTTGCGTATAATATTTTTCAGATAGTTTAAGGAGTTGAATGTTTAAACAGTAAATTATACAGAGTTTCCTCAAATTACAGTTTATTCCCGTGTAGTGTTATAGTTTTAATGTTCGTAATGCACTGTACGAACTTTAAGGACGAAATAAAAAACTAATCAACAACTCCCGATTAGAACAGTATCTGGTACTGCAGGGCATGCGTAGCTACACAGCACGTGAATGATATTTTTGTATCTAAAGTGCTTTGTTACCGTGGAATATTGTTACAGAACACATGTGCATATGTGGGTAAAGTTTCTCCTTTTTGTCTTACATGGCCATCATTCAATCCTGGATACAGGACACACACGCAAGCGTTGGAGTGTGAGTGTGTGTGTGCACAAGCTGCAGTGGTATTTTTTTTACGTGAAAAGTGGCCTTTAGCTTTCGCCCACGGCCAATAACTCAAATCAATAAACGAAACAAGTCAATAAATAGAACCAATATCCATTAAGAGAAAACACTATCAAACTATAGAAACTTCCAGGACATCACAAACACGTAATGTGCCGAATTCCCGACACAGGATCCAAAAAACAGAACCGTCCACGACGGCGGCTACTGAAGAACTAATGCTGCAGTGGTATGTACTACTCGACCACAACTACTCCTCCCGTGAGGGGAAGAAGCGTGGCGCTAGTAGTAGGTAGACACGTCACAGGGAGGGGAAATGTACTGCGCCTGACATGAGTTCATGGCACACGGTGAGTGGAGACATACTACTCGACCACAACTAGTCCTCCCGTGAGGGGAAGAAGCGTGGCGCTAGTAGTAGGTAGACACGTCACAGGGAGGGGAAATGTACTGCGCCTGACATGAGTTCATGGCACACGGTGAGTGGAGACATACAATTCGACCACAACTAGTTCTCCCGTGAGGGGAAGAAGCGTGGCGCTAGTAGTAGGTAGACACGTCACAGGGAGGGGAAATGTACTGCGCCTGACATGAGTTCATGGCACACGGTCAGTGGAGACGTAGCGCGGCGATAACCGAGCCAGCTGCCTGTGCCACAGTATTATGGCCGGTGCTGCGGTGCGCCACACCAGTTGCGCGCGGTCGTCAAAGACAGCACAGCGGTAGTTCGCTTTTTCCCCGCGGGACTAGTTGTCGTGGCCGTGTAGTAGATGGATACGGGTATACACTTATTTACTTTATAAAAATTTACGTCCAGAAACACAGTGGTTACACGCTAAGACACCAAAAAAAGACAAATTTGTTGCCCGTTAGCTACTAGCATATAGAGAACGCGGCGGCATATTATAAAACACCATTGAATTCAAATATTGGTTGATTTGTTTGTGTTACTTTGGACGTTTTACTCTCTGTGCTGGACAAAATTCATACGACTTTCTAATTATTAAACAAGACCTAGAATGTCTACAAAGCAATTGGTTCATGGAGATAACGTGGTAACCGCTCTGTACTACGCTAATAATATAGTTCCATGTCTGTGATGTGTCGGTGCGTACATGACATCCCCCTCACCTTTCTGGGTCTTTCGTAGCGCGATATGTACCGTGTTCCCGGACACAGATTTTACGGACAGTAGTTGATCACTTGGTAACTACATGCATTGTAACCGATTCTTGTAATGTATATTTATTTACACCCATGTTCCGGAATTAGTGATTGTAAATCACATGAATGGTAGAGAACGCAAAAAGAACCATTATTTGTTTATGGAAGTTTGTCCGGAAATTACACCCTACAGGAACAAACACAAGTGGGAACTCGGTTGGCGCAGTGGACCAAACTCGGAACCCAACGCCTAGTTATAACAGGAATTTACTCTATCTGCTATTGAGGCCTTTGGGTTGACGAGATTTGTTTATGTATTGAAGAGCCGGTACTCAGCGCCTTGGTTCTGAACTGTTGTTTGAGGGTAGTGCTAGTACCGGTAAATTATGATAATTGATTATTGGTGAATACAAGAAAGCAAGATATTTTTAACAAATTTCTGAGCTACAGTTTTCACATCCCACAGAGTCGATCAGGACTCGATTCGCGGCAGGGTCGGTTCCCGAATTTTCGCATGTGAGAATCGTAACGGACAATGCCGTTGGTCGACAAGTTTTTTTTGGAGGGAGTCTCCCATTTTCCCTGTCCATTTGATCCGCTTCATACATCATATCATCCCCAAACCACGATAAAAAACTTGGACGTTCAATGCTGACCAAAATCTCTTCATTCACAAACAAAAGTGCTCACATTTAAATTCCAAGCTCAGCGTGTCACCAGGCGAGTGGCTGGAAGGTTGAATTATCTTGGTCGAATGGAAGAAACCTCACAGGTTTTAAGGGATCCGCCTTCCTGGACCGGTTTTGCGCTGTGGAGACCCAGCGCAGGCGCGAAACAGCGATAAGAACTATCTAGACGGGCATGCCTATAGTGTCGCATTACCCCTAAGCACAAGGCGCTAACTGAAAAAATCGCGCGGTGTTTCCGTTGTATCACTGGCACTATGGGACTGTAAGCGGCGACCCGATTATTTTATTACTGCATGGAAAGTATGTATTCAAGTTAACAGCAGTTCCCTTAAGTAGTTTCGTACCAATCTAAGCAGCAGATATTGTGATATAGCTGTGCGAAAAGGCCGTTTTTAGCCATGTTGGATGGCTCAAAAATAGTATTTCCAATTTCCGCTGTGTTTTAAAATACTTTGTAAACCCTCTGTGAAATCCTTATATAGTTATATTGGGAGTACGTAAGATAATTTTTCCAATTAAGGCATAATTCTAAGCCACTGCAGCATAGTTCGGCAGCTAGTGAGGCGTGCGCCTTAAGGGGTATTTAAATGTAAGATGTCGAGCATCCATAAAAACGGAAAACTAATTTTTATAATTTTTAGTACGATAGTATCTGGAATTCTATAATAACCAAATTTAAAAAAAATATTCACCTTTTGATTTTCAAATGATTTGCGCGAGTGATTTACGGATTTTAAAATATTTTAATAACAAAACCCTAATAGTTTTGAATTTTTGTTATTATAAGATCCTAGATGTTATCATACTTAAAATTATAGATATTACCGTTTTAAAATTTTCCGGATTTTGTGGTTTCAGTCCTTATTTTTGTAATTTTTGTTTTAAAATTTTACTCGAAAGAAAATCATTCCACCGCCCAGTGCTACATAAATAAACGTTCGCTAATAGAATATCTACTCGGCAAAACATTTCCATCGAATTATGTTAGGTAGTTTAGAGTTTATGGACAATTGAGTATTTCAGTCATTCGGTCGACATCCTATACCTTCCCGTACCCCTTAAAGATGGTGGCGAGTTTTCGACGCATTTTCAGGGTAACCCGTCGCTGCCACAACTGCACTAGTCGTACACACGCTCACTGCGCTGTAGATACAACTACACGTTGTAACCTCATTTGTCGGGTAACACAGGGCAGTAGTCCTCGCCACTTCCTTCTCTGTCACCGTGATGTGTGACTTCATAGTGTAATCACTCACCCTGTAAGGAACTGGGCTGGAGGCCCATAACGCGCGGAATTTAAATTTACGCACTTTTGTTTTCCCTCGCAATTTTGTCACGTGCTATTTCCGGACAAGTTTTCACTGATAAATAATAGTATACATATGGTATACATTTTTTTTTGCGTTCTCCAGCATTTTCCGTCCGATTTACAATTAGTTCCGGAGCCGCATGTTTCGAAACGTCGTATGCAGATTTAAATACGTCTTATCAGCGTTTAACAGCAAGGTTTTCAGTGCTTGTGTGTATGACGTGAAGTGAGTTTATAGCAGCGCAGAAATGACTGTGTGGGCTAAATGGGAGATCCCTGAGAAACAACGCCGCGAAATCCAGGACAGCCCTGCCGGGAAGAAGAATGTTGAGACGAAGCTAGTGTGTTCGGCAAGTAGCGTACTACTGAACGAAATTTATAACGACAGGAACAGTTGCTCCAAAATATAGTGCTGGTATTCCACGAGTAATAAGGCGAACCGCTACGGTGCCATATATATATCAGAGGTATAACAGCAGACGGGAGGTGAAATCGCATAAAAAGTGCAGTGCACTAAGTAAACAGTCACCACAATCTATTAAGATTGTTTGTTTACTCAGCGACCTGTATATCATCTGGGATTTGATCACATATATCCATCGATGATATTAGAGTTTGCTGTGATTTAGGTTTACAAGGATTAGACACCGTAGCAGTGGTGACATGAACTCTATATCAGTAGATTAAGTCTGACTAACAGTTCTAGACGTGTGTATATCTAGAGATAGCGAAAGAAACCTATTTTCAGGTAACGGATTTCTCAAGAGAGAGAGGGGAGTGAATGTTCGGATAATCGTACATTCTACGGAAGTTATGTTACAGAGTACTGTCGTACTTTCACTTCAATTCTCTTTCTGAAAGTTGCGGACTATTTATTTCTCTTAAAGCTATGTTTCATCATTTCAGCTGTTGTTATCAGAAATGTATTTATTCCTATGCGAGAGGAAATAACGTAGCAAATATATTGCAAAGTTCTTCTAAATAGTGTTTTATCTATGTACTCTTGATATTTATAGACAGTAAATTACGTAGATTTGGGTCATTAGTTAATTAATGAAAATATCCTTACTTACACAATCAGCTAAACAATGGTTGATTTTGTCCTGAAAAAGTAGATACGATATTTTAAGCTGTTTTAAACAAAACTGGGAAGTAGCTTTTCGATTTCTGCTCTCGTAAAAATGTTAGTGCGAAAGCAGTAGAAACGATGCATTATTGCCTTAATGGTTTACAGCTTGACAATATTACCATAAGTCAACTTTAGCTGAGCTGCTGGAGAGAGAAACTGTTAACCACGTACATTTTTCCGCACAGGCAACGGTAAAAAAGTTATCCAATCGAACACTTGTACTACCGTATGAAACGCTTGGCAGTAATTTGCCATACTCCAGCAACTCCAAAGCTGATATCGGCCACGAGCGGATTAGACAATGATGCTTTAAAATATCACCAACAACTTCATACACAGCATGGTGAGCGCGTGTAAATAAATCTTCAACATTTGAGTTTATGCTAGCTTTCCAAGTATAAACATTTTTTAGTCTTTGTTATCTAACACTGACTTTCCTTCTTTTGTTTTGCTGTTTTCTGAACAGAGCTTCATTTGATGGTTCTTCAATTTCTCTAAATTGTACACTAATGTGAATGCTAATACTAGCTATTACTTTAAAACGTCATATAAAAGCTAAGATGCATATTTTAAATTGTGGTATCAGGTACATGTAATAATAGACCTAACAGTAAACGTCATTTTCAGTTTTAAACGCATCTCATTTTGTCAAAAGGCATTTCCACTGCAAGTGATGGGAAACAGCTCTGTAATTATCAACTATTATTAAGGGTGCCGGCTACCACGAGCAAAAAATGCATTGGAGTGCGTTTGTAAATATTTTTCTTTGCTAATATTTTCCACACGTACACATTGTGTATACACAAGAAAATAAAATACACACTTTCAACGATGACTTAACGGTAGTTTCTAAGCATCACGCGAATGAGACAAACAATTGGCACAATGACCTGCTGCACCTGAAAACTATTCACGGGATTCGTGTGAAACTACTCTAGAAAAATGTAATGGACTTGCTTAAAACTTTTCACGAATAAAATATGGGATACCCAACAAAAGCGCCAGTTAGGCGTGTGACCTACGATACCACTGCACGCTGTTTTTTAATGTCTTGCGATAGAGGCGATACTGCACCAGATGAGCGGGTCGACAATGCCCTTGGTGCCGTGCCTCTCTCATTCAATCACAGGCCCATAAACAGGCGACTTGACGAGTGAAAAAGTAGTATCACATGTATTTCACGCTCAAGTAAATATTTTGGAGTAGCCTCAGTCACAAACTCTGCCACTGCCAATAACCTACAACTTAAATAAACTTATCGTTCTCCTAGACAGACATAATGTTTTTGTCTAGAAGTTGTCAGCATCAGAGATCTCTGTCTCTATACCTGATCTCTCTTTGAGCACACTCCTCACTACTCCCACCGCCGGCAACTCACCAATTACACACGTCGATACACACAGCAGCACGCTCCGACACACTTCCGTACACACACCCACATCAGTAAATACACACAACGGAGAATCGGGTAATCTTACTGTGGCACACAATGTATTCCCCACATGGAGGATCACCTCTCGGTATTGTTGTGAGAAAGACCTTCCGTTATGCCTTTCAAGTTACTGCTACGAACGTTTAAATTTAGTTTGTTCATTACACTTTTGGCGGAGTTATATTCGTACTGATGGAAAAAAGTTGTGGAATTTATTTTTCTTGTGTAGTATTTTGAGTCCCACGTCTACCTTCAATCCAGGTGACAATAATGATTTTCACTAAGACACATTATTAGAAACTTTGTATTATGTCGTATTTAAATAAATAACTAATTCATTAAGTTTACTGGAAGCTTTTCACATACACTGTAAAACACGTTCCTCATTGAAACACAAATTTTGTCGAGAAAATAACAAATTTATTAAAAAAAAAAAGGAAATATTTGGAAGTTGATTTTTGTCATAGACATACAAATTGTGTTAAAGTTTGTACTACTCTAGTGGTAATCAACATTTACAATGATAAATTTTTTAGTCTTTTTAAAATTGGTTTTCGTTCTGCTTACAGACAAAACTTATAGTTTCAAAAATGTTTATTCGTCGCTACTAAGAAAAGGTTTTAAATAAACAATATTTCTGCTTCGTTAAAGATACGTATCTGAACATTTTCTACGCCGAATGGCAGTATATACGTACAGTATGTTAAAATCCTAGATTTAAATATTTCGTCACGTAAAAATCTTTTTTATTTTGCGTGCACATAATTACTAATAAAATCTTAAGATTCTAGGTAAATATAAACGTGTGGAGGTTTGCTGTTCGAGTCTGGTAATTTTAGTATGTACGTACAGAGCGAGTTTAAGCCACTATATCACGTTGAAACTGCATTTTAGAAGGCATGGATTACAATCCTTCTTAATATTGGTTCCCCATCGTTTCACAAAATCGCTTCTGGCAAATTGTGGAAGATTACTTAGTAACGGCCAAAGCCAGTTCATTTTAAGGTTTTTGTCTTTGTCTAAATTTGTGCGTCACCGTTTCTAATGACATCGCTGTCTACGATACGTAATGATCACTTACCTTAGCATTATTGCCTCACAAAACCAGTTTTGGAGTCGTACTTTAAAATTACAACTATATAATACCAAAGTTATTAACCCTACTGTACATAACTAGGAAATTAAGACTTAAAGTAACATTTTATAATTCACCCTAATAATTTTCAAATCATTATAAATAGTACTGGTTTGAAGAAATCCTAATTGATTTCTGAACGTAAACTCTCAATATTGCACCATTTTATTGAACATTTTTTAAAGGCGTAGCAATAAAAGGAAATAAGATTTAGCAAATTTAAATGTTAGTGTAAATTGCAACAAAGCCAACTTTTATCAAACTGCCTAGCTAATTCGGCACAATATTTGTAAATTTACATTTTCAAACATTATTTAAATGTTACTACTATGTTTTAGTTAACTGTAAGAAATCAACAAGAATATTTTCAACCACGTCTCGTTTAAATCAAAACCAACTTATACCCTTGTAAATTCGGAGAATATTATGTATCAAATTGACCCACTGCAATAAAATTACTTTAGAGTTTTTATCCTAAAATGTTAGTAGTTCTTGTATTCTGATTTACTTAAGGTAATCGTGAATGTTTGAGCAAACTAGAGAAATACCCTGTTAATATTTTTTTGTATACGGAGGGAAGTCTTGGGACACCAGATTGCAAACAGAGTCAATTTCGTGATAACAACCCCTTAAAATTACAGGTTCTTTTGTTGCATAATTGTATTGCTCATTTTTACAAAGAAAATATTTGTAACTAAAAGGAATTCGTTCAGAAACTGCGATATCATATATTTTCCTTTTAAATGTTACAGTTCATTCTAGATTCTCAGTTATTACCAAAGTAAAATGCTTTACTTTGCTCTTTTAATAGTTTTCGAAAATTAGCTGTTTGGGTCCCGGGTTACAGTTCTTGGATTACTAATTTCACTTTGGTGTAATTTATGTCTCCTGACCAGAACCTACATTTTGCATATTACCACGTCTCTAAATCTATTAATTATTGCTCGCGAATAATGCTTTACAATTAATATTTGAAGAAAATTGTGTAGTTAGAAGTGTTTAACGCAAAATAAAAACATATGTTAACAATAAATAATTTGGCTCTCAAAACAAAATAAATAAATATTCTGGGTGCCACATTTCTTGAAATATTAAGTATTTATATGTTTCATGCCTGATCACTTAAATATTTGAGAAATTGTATTTATTTGCATGTCAGAAACTTCTCGAGAGTCCTGCAATATATTTGATTTTGCAGAAACAATTAAATTGAGTGAATTAAACAAAAGATCATATCAAAGTAATTTTGTGCGGGTGTATCCCTACTAATAACTTCCTTGTAACATCGGGCTGTATGTATTACAGCAGTATCATTGACGAAAATCACTTCATGTGAGTGACAAAAAAAAATCTACAATTTCTATAAGCTCGTTGTAAACTACATGCCAAAGGTATTTTTTTGTCGTATGTAGGATACGTTTATGTTTATATAAACAGACAAAGTTAACGAGTGATCACAGAACCCTTTACTGTTAATTGTCACTGTTTCAGAGTGATATAAATCCTTGCTCGCTGGTTTTTTGAACTGCTTAATACTTTAATAAAGATTGTATACAAATCTTCTTTTAAAAAATGTATTCTCAGTGTGTTGAGTTCTGTCTGCGTGGTGTGACGTTTTTGGTGAACCATGAACAAAATACTTTTGCGGTTCATTACAGTCTGAAAGAGTACAAAAGAGGAAATGCTGTTTTTAGTATTTTTTGCCTGTTTTCAATTTTGCTAGTAACGTTTTGAGAAAATGTGAGAAATCTGGTACGTAGTTCACTTTAGCTCAGAACTGTAAGTTTTATGCGTCCTATTAGCCTCGAAGGGCTATAAAAGTGAACGCTTGCAGATTACCTTAAACTTGTTTCAATTAACACCCGCGGTTAAACCAGGACAATAGCCACCGCCCTGCGCTCGGTTATTTAATACGCAAACATTTACTCTGTGGAGGCCACTTGAATAGACGCATTAAAAATGCAATATAAGTATAATTAAAAATATGTCTTTATCGCTATGTAACAAAAAAATTCATTGCTTAATTAGAAGTTTTATTTATTTTGTGTCGGTGAAGAATTTTCAGGCATAAATTATTCTCAACCCTTTCGTTAGTAATGGAACTACGTGGAAACAATGCAAGAATTAATATATATATATATATATATATATATATATATTTTTTTTTTGCTGTCACAACGTAATTAAAAACACAGTTTAACACATCATGTATTACATCATTGTAATGACAGCGTTATTTTCAGTCGTGTATGTTAAAAATTGCACCAACGACAAAAAAATCGATGAACTAACAATCCCACGTTCCAGTAGTATATAGCACACGTTTGTTGCAAACACTGTTCCAAAAATTAGAGTTTTAACTAATTGACACGTAAAGGAAAATTAAATGTTTTCATGGATTAATTTAGGTGATTTCAGCTGTTCAAGAACGTATTTACATGGTTTTCAAACCATTTTTTGTGCATTTATTGATATGCTTCTCTAAATATCGGACTCGCATTCGGGAGGAGACGTGTTCGATCCCAGGTTCCGGCCATCCATATCTCGATTTTTCATAGTTTCCCGAAATCGCTATTGTCAAGTGCTGGTTTAGTTCTTTGACAAAGGCCATGGCCGACTCCTCTCCCAGATCCTGTCGTTGTACCAAGTTGCGTGTTGCCATCTCTGATCACCTCGCTGTCGACGAGACATGAAACTTATTTACCTCATTTAAATACTACTGAGTAAGTTAAACGGCTGGTTGAAAATTAATTTCTGCAAAAATAATTCTGAAGTTACCACACAAACGAATTTCATTTAACTGTATATTCGCTACAAAAAAAAAGTGTTCTTACATGCGACAGAAACAAATACTGTCGCTAGTGTTTTATATTTGAACCAACACATTTGCATTATTTTAGCCCTTAAACGTTGAAATTTGAGATTTTAGTCTTCTTTACCGTCGGCCAACTTCAGTCGTGTTTTGTACTTGGTTAAACGAATCATTCAACGCATTTTAAATCTTACAGGAGAAAAAAAAACTCTAAAAAGATAATATTATTGGTCTGAGCCGTAGAATATTAGTTAGAACTTTCAATACTCACTATGAAATATTTAATTACAACTGTCCCGCACGGTTGGTACAGCTGCCGGAGTACTAGCTTACCACCAATGTGATCCGAGCTCGATTCCCGGATTTTTTGCGTGTGGTAATCGTGCCCTACAAATTTCAGCACCCCCTCCCCTCCAGTTAGGGCCACACTCCATGCCATTCTATGAAGTATGCAGATGCTTACTGGTGTCCAGAATTAAGTCTGCATCTGGGACGCGATACCTCGGTCTAAGAATATCCCCACCGTACGATATTTGTTTATTACAATTTACGTATTAATTATTACCTATAAAACACGCTTTGTTTCCATTGTGGCTGAGTCATCAAAGAAATTTAACGCTATTCAGGTTTTGCTTGGATAATATATCATAGCATTTGATATACTGAGAATGAATTTACTGCACATTCGTTCCTTTTTTTAAACTCTATGGTTGCATGCTTTTGTAGAAAACGTCCTAGAGCGCTGAAAAATAATCTCAACGTTTCTCACTTATAGGCCTACAACAGAATATGGCCAATTACCTTATTCATTATTATAGATTTATTTCCTGCGAATCAGGCGTTAGGTCCTAAATACAAACGTCAGAGGGCGTGTACGCCACTTATATGTGGTGTTACATAGGTGGATTTAAAATGTAACGATAAGCTATTTAAAACAGTACGATATGATATGCCAGCGCGGACATTTCCACTACCAAACATAATTAAATGTTCATAATACTCTGACAGTTTGTGTAAGGAAAGTTTCGTGGCTGTCGGCAAAACCTGTACTGGCTAGCCATTTTATTAAGGTATGCGTGTGACATGTGGTCTGCTTACGGGGAGTTCACCAAACATTGTTTTAATATTTTTTTTTATATTTGTATGGAATATGGTTTGATATGCCAAAGTCTAAAATTGTATAATACTGTTTTAAGCATTAAAGGAAAACCAACTGGGCTTACCGGAATGAAATCATTTACCCTAAATAATAGTGCGACAGGTTGCATAAAGATACGTATACTACGATATAAATTTTTGTATTAAAAATTTTTGATTTACAATTTAAAAACTCTCAATTTTTTAAACACAAAAGCCCGCCATGACACTGTTATTCAGGGTGAATTTCTTCTCCATTCGGTAAGTCGGTTGGATTTCCTTTATAATATATAACTGTTTTATGCAACTTTCGGCTTTTATATATTAGTGTACAAAAACTCGAAAAGCTAAATAATTAAATTTAGAATAAATATAGTCACATTGTTTGTCTACAAAGCCAACCATATATCGTACAAATATAAATGTTATTAATCCAATACAATTTTTCAGTGAAATAACCTCCTGTGGAATAAAATCGTTACAGACTCACACAATACGTACATATTAAGGATTGTTATTTTTTATTACATTCAGAATTCAATCAAGATTTACGGAAAAAATTTAATAACATTATTCATATACTAACACTAAAATAAATTTTATAACTTGAACGTACATATTTAGGACATCTATTCCCTGTAACGGGCGTGACGCTTCACAATTTATGAGGAGACGCCTCATGCTAGAGATGCTCCACTAAGGTAGCTTTCCTAAAATATACTAGATATAACAAAACAGTAATCTCGATTTCATTACATTTATTTTATGATGGCCAAAAAGCCCAAATAGTAGTTTCTGTTAAGTGTTTTATATTTAAGGCGTTACTGCATCTTAATTTTTTTTGTTTTATTTCCGTCCACAAATTTTGCACTGAGAGCCTTACAAAGTGCAAGTTTTATGCAATTACTTTCTTTCCGAAAAAAAAAAAAACAGAATCCAGTATATTATTCTATTATTTACGAAATAGTTTGCGTATCACTCATAAAATTCTATCTTGATCTGATTCATCCAACCTGACTGCGTCGCACTCGTATTGTTCTTCAAGAGCTTTTCAATTCTTTCATGACTTCCTAGTCGTGCTATTTTTACTTCCTCTCTTTTCTTGTTTTCTTTCTTCCCTTGAAGTAAATTCTCCAGATTTATTTCTCATTTCCATTATAAATTTGTGAACTTTTGGTATTGAACTTAACTCCCATAAAGTTATTCGTTGGCATTTTCTTTCTCAGATCAACATTTTAAATCTGTGATTGTTCAGAAATAACTGTCAGTAGCTAACGGATATCGTCTAAGCCTGGGATTTGGGGTTCCATTTCCTGTAGCGATTAAAGTTCTTTCTGAATTATTGGTCCAAGTTAGCAATACCGATCAACAAGGAGGTATACATGCCACTTAGTTACCCCTCACCAAATAC
Organism: Medauroidea extradentata; assembly: GCA_003012365.1. Lineage (NCBI taxonomy): Eukaryota > Metazoa > Arthropoda > Insecta > Phasmatodea > Phasmatidae > Medauroidea > Medauroidea extradentata. Next base: position 15,073 of record PNEQ01031694.1, read on the forward strand.
TTGGTCCCGAGTTTATCTGTGAACAACGTTCACGTCTTTATGTCGTCTAGAAACTGTAGTAGTGTCTGAGATAAACACTTTATAATCTACAAAATTTTCCTGTACATGATAAAGATTTACATTTAATATAGTGTATCAGAAATACTTAAATATTAATTCGATAATGCGTATTAATTAATAGGATACTTTACGCCCTGCTGTGATGTACACAATTACTCCTGTTTGCGTTGCATTTACCGCAGTTGTTTATTTAAATTGTTTGAACATAAACAGTACAACGTGTTAGTAATAGGATCACTTTTCTAACTGTTGTATTAATGAACAGATCATGACATACGGACAGACATATGAATATTTTCAATAATACAACACATGTTTCTCCACTCGTCCTTATAAAATGCATTATTAACATAAACACCTTGCCTAAGCCTGAGTTTAAAATTTTACTGGATATAATTAATAATTTGAAATTGATTCCAGAATTTTAAACTTGCTCTTTAATAGTAACACTCTACCACGTTAGTCTCCAGTACGGATAGCGTAAATTACAAAACAACTTGGTTCATTTGTAGGGCATTTCTCACAATGACCACTAGGATTTCGTTACTTTTGTAATATTATATATATATACCTGTGCGTGTACAAACACCTTACATGAATTTCAAACATGATTAAAAACAGTATGACAGCGATTGATGTTACGCTCATTACAATGAACATATGTTCACGGCATAATCACAAAATCCAAGAATTAAATGTCTCACGTATGTTACGAATATCTAGTGTACACACGATATTATAACACAACACACGTTATATTTTTTCTTACGTTTTTTAAAGGAAACTATTGAACCACCGATAAACGTATGAATAGCTTTACTTGCCTCGTGTCGTTTCGAATGGTTGATTTCTATAAAACCAGAGTACTCTAATTAGGCAATTTCGTTCTCTCTGGTGTAGACATGACGTCACAGATCACAGTGAATCACGTCTCGCGACGTAACCTCCAAAAATTGAAAAGTGACCTTCTAATCGGATATTTCGTACCATAAGCGAAGAACTGGGTTAGAATTTTCGGTCTACACCAGCAATTAGACAAACTCACATACAGACCCTGGCGTATGTTCTAGTACGGTCAATTCAACTACAGATTAGGAAATTATACAAGTTTCTTATGGACGAGATTGGTAACGGACATTTCTGCCACCTGTTGCGTTCGTGTCGTTAAGGGGGCTACGTAGTTCGCCAAGGTCCGTACCGAGGATTCACAATTGTGTATACAGTCTTGTGAAACAAACGAACAACAGTCTTAAGGTGGATCCACAACTGATGACATGACAGAAATCATATAACGTAGGTCATACGCATAAGAACTAATACCTATGTATTCTTACCTACCGATTCACAACACCAAAAAGTAGTCGTGTGCGATATGTGCTGACATAAGAAATGGTAATATTTAATATCTTGTGCGTACGCATAGGACATCAACCAATCACAGCAAAGGAGTGTGTGTGTATCCCGCCATGTTGGTTTAAACTATAAAAGTATACAAGAACAAAACAAAGCTAGAATAAGAAATTGTACTGTAAAAACTATGTTTCTACATTGAAAATAGTGTTTTACACTGTGCAGTTTATATGAACTATGTTTCTATTTTACATATTATCTCCAAATACGATTCCGCTTCACAATGTTTAAATGGCCTTCGGTTGCTTTTATACACGAAGGAATATTTCAAATTTGTCGTAATAATTTTATTGGATAAAAATTAAAGTAAAAATACAATTGTGAACTAATTTTGCATAAGGCGTCTGGTAATTCACAGTTTCTAATGTTATGTCGTACGTTCTATGCTTGTGTTTTTAACTGTGAACCAACCCTAACGAAAGCAAAGACATTAAACTAAATTCGTGAATCCTCGATACAGACCTTATTGATAGCAGTGTAATAAACGGATGAATTTTTCCCATGCCAAAGTAATAATATTAAGATTCCTAGTCTGAAATAGAATTTGTCTTAGTTCTAAGCTGGAGAGTGTGAAACTGTGAGACGGAAGGAGACTATCCCCTACACCGATAGGTAAAAATTGTTGTTTATTAACACAGCAACGTGTATATTGTGGCTGTTAGCTGTGCGGACATACAATCTGTTTCACAGTACTTCAGTAAAATTTTACAGTTCTGACGATACTACTTTTTGAAGTCTTGTAGATGATTTACGTTTTGTTATTAGATATTTTAAGTTAAAACTAAAAGTTGAGATGTTTAAATGTTTGTTACAATGGGAGGTTACAAATGAGCAATGGCGTATGTCCACAAACCAATAAATTCTAATTGTAAACTCCCATTGCAACAAACATTTAAAAATCTCATCAATGCCCGGTATGGACCTGTTATGCATTTGTCAGTAAGACAGCTGGTTAAGAATATGATTCTTCTTGCACAGTGTTCCAGAAATTTGACTTTCTTATGCAAGTGTCGCAGTTCTGGCATTGTTCCAAAAGGACTTACCCTAAAGTCACCAGTGAACAGCAAACAAGCTCAAAAAATAGCCCTAAAGGCTAACCACATGAGCAATGGCGTAAATCCACAAACCAATATATTCTAATTAAAACTAAATGCCTGAGATATCTGTTTCACTATTCTTAATGTAAATTTACCTGAAATGATATGATACATAGTACATCCTATGATCCTCGACAGAGTTGTGCAATGTGAGTGCATGACTGGGTGTAGTTTTTTGAACATACTTCATTGCGATGAAGATGTCTGTCATATAGAAAACTAGATATATTTTAAAACAATAACTAGACAGAGTATGCGTTAGCAAGCAGAATGCAATTTATTTTTATTAATGATTCTTGCAATGGGGGCAAGTTACAAACTAAATAAGAATTTTGGACATACGCCATTGCAGCGGTCTGTCTTTTAATTGTTTTACAAATTACAGTTACTCTGTCATTTATTTTCGTTCGCCTTTCTCAATGTTTCTGTGTTCCTGCTATGTCGTCTACGTCCAGTTTTTTTTTTGTTGTTCACTGTGTTTTGTCTTGTTGGTGTCGTAATTATTTTTTGTCCATTGTTTCGAACTTACTGACGTTATTCCTTTAGTGGAATAATCTGGGTCACTTATCTTTCCTTGATTTGTTATTTGGTGCTTAGTTCTTGTTTGTATTAGTTTATTTTCTTGTAAATCACTGTCTGAATTCCTTGTGAAATTGTATATGTTTACCAATGTTTGACATTTTCAAAAAAAGTCCCTTTGCTTGTTTACTTGTCTGTTTGTTTGTGTGTATTATCTGGTTTTCTGTGTGACTTAATGGCGTATGTCCGAAATTCTTCTTTAGTTTGTAAGCTGGATATATACACAATATAAAATTATTTAAATTGATTTGTTTTTATTTTTGGCTGTCTGGACAATGACATTAAATAGACCCTCGTATGTCTGATTGGCGCCACTGGAACTGTAGTGTTGTTTTATCATTGTTTAAATGGAATTACGTGCACCAATTATTTTTTGAAGTCGCTAGGAGCACTGGTAGTACGACGTTATATTGCATAGTTAAAACACTTCATTGCTAGTCGCGCTTTCAGTCATACAGAGGTGAACTTAATAGCATTAGTAGATAGGTTTGTGTCCAGACCTGTAATTCCAGGGCCGTGGTTTTTAGAACATTTGAATGTAGAGTGATAAAGGAGGGTAGGTATTTAGTAAAGTTAGTTCAATTTTTAAATAAAATTAGTAATTATCATACACCTTAGGATGTAATTACATTTCACTAGGTTAATTAACGTTGCTGATGAAAACTATTTCATGCCACTATTACAGCACAATCAACAAACCCATAATAAACTTATTACAGGCTACGATCACAGACATACATCCATACATTGCTTACAATTTACAACTTCTGTGATTATAATTTGATTTTCTATTGTCATGTATGTTTTATTTTTGCCCAAAGTTTCTGTCACCGACGGAAGTAGAAAGAAAATCTACTTTCGTCGTGGTGTCGGGTTCACAACTTTGGTAAGCTGGCCATACTTCTGTTTGGCTGTTGAAAAATTTTTGTTTGTCTCGGAAATGTGTGGTTAGACTGTCATGGCACTGAAATTCTCTACAGAATTATTTAAGCACCGCCCACTTTACCATTACTCAGTTTTTCCTTACATATTTAAGCCGCCACTTGGAATACAAAATCACATGTGTCAGCGGCGAAGGTCCCGCTTATGGAAAGATATGATAATTCTAGATTTATAATCCTTATAGTATGAGAAGTTTCAATATCCAAGAGTAGTTACTTTTGCGTAAGAATGCTTCAAATATTTTAATATGCGAGTTGCATCTTACAGGCTCTTCTAAATATGAAACTTTAAAAATTATTTGTACAAAACAATGCATTACAATATTAAAACTTACAAATCTGCATAGAGTTTTGATTTGGGAGGTCGTTTATCACTTGGGGCATTAATTAAACTCCGGATAAACACGTGTTTTAAAAAGTGAATAAATTAGTGATGCTGTGCTTCAACTCCTAATATTTGACATTAAAAATATATTTATTAAAAAATGATAATCCTAGTTTTGTCTTCTTAAGTAAACGATAACATAAGTGTGCAAAGCGAAATTCACATGCCAATTTTTAATTTACTTTACTTCAGATTTTTGTATCGTTTACAAATATGAATATTAAATTTACTTAACTAGCTCAAAAGTGAAAATTAATGATAATTATAGTTTGATACAAGTGTGTTGTCACACTGCAGTTTACTTATGGTTGACTTAGTTGATGGAATTCTGCAATTAGTTATTAATTTGATTTAAAACATTGGATCTCTTTGAAATTTTCATTTCCTATCAACATATCTTGAATAGTTTGACTTAATATGTAATAGAACTAGGCTGCTACAAAATCAAACTGTATAAGTGGGCAGAAAGCAATGGGTAGCATTACAGTATATTACTGCTAACGCATTTGTTGTCAATTATTTACGATGAAACACTAATTTACGCAGTGTAGCTACAGTTTAGAAGTATCAATATTACTATCAGCGAAAATTTCACTTATTTTTTTCAGTCACAATAAATTACGGTAACTATTCAGAAAATAATGAGATTTGTTAAGTTTATGATAGGTAGTCATTTTAATATTGATCCCAAAGAATTCATAACTATTACAACGGAATGCTTTAAAAAGGCGTTTTGCAAACATATGCACCGTTTGTTCCCAAAAAATGTTTTGCTTGATTGTGGCTTCTTCTCATAACAAAACTGGCATTTAAAATTTATTGGTTTGTGAACATTCGCCATTGTTCATATTTTGTTGACCAAACTTGTGTTGAAAGACAAAATGACAGAATACACAAAACACACACAAAAAAACACAGTTTATGGATGTGTTTTTCGTCTGTTTGTTTTTCTTAGTCATATTCTAAGATTTCTGGGACGATATAATTTTGCAATGGCATATATCCACAATAGTATAGTACAAGGGATTCTTAGAAATTTAAATAACGTGGCTTTAAAATTATATAAATAATCACTATAACACAACCGAGCGTGGCATTAATAACATGAATGCAATGCCAAAACGGCCTATTTATTACGTGGTTTTATTTTTGTTGAAATATATTTTGATAAGTTTACTTATTTTCCTAAACGTGAGTTTTTATGTCATTCTAGTTTCATACATTTGCCGTAAATTGATAATATTTAAATGAAATAATCATTTGTTACATGAATTATACATATTTATTTTGATAATTTAATGTTGTTATACTTAGTCAACACACCCCTATTAAAGTCGAGCAAATTATATTGTTTGTAGAAAATTCGTTTGTTATAAATTAAAATACTGAAATTTAAATTAAAAAGCTGCATTGCTTTTCATCTAACAAAATTAATTACACTTTATTTCCTCGTCACTTTTACAAAGTATGTTTGATAACGAGGAAGGAGAGGTGCTGCCAATTCTCTTGCTTACTCCAGATCAACCGCGTCGAACGAAATCAACGTCAGTAAAAAAGAGGGCTGCTTTTATGTGGTCTTTCTATCGACTTGTGATCAAATGAAATTGGTCTGGTGAAATAACGTGGACCAATTTTATCTGCGCCCTGAAATTTGTTCTGTGGAAATATTACAGGCAGAATATAACGCATTTTTTTTTGTTTGAGGGTTAGGTTGTCACGTTTTACATTTCTTTATTGTGATTATGATATTAATAAAACATTTTAAACTTATTTTATGTGTATTAGAAAACCAATTTAAACACATAATTATGATAAGAAACAATGCATACATCTTCTTGTGTAAAAATATAAGTACGAATATTTGCGATACATTTTTAAAAGAAGAATAGCAAATTTTTCTGCCAATGTAGCTATTTGAAAACTTAATATGTCAGAGAATTATTGTTGTGATATAACGTGGTTTGTTATAAAGTTTAATACCAATTAAATAAACAGGAGCTGAAACACAGTAACTGCTGTCGTACGGATAATGTCTCTATTTAGCTACTGGCTTACCTATCCGAAAACAAAGCAGTATGCTTCTGATTCTCACAGACGATGTATTTGATTTAAGAAAATGTTTACAGTTAAAATGGATTTATAATTAAGTATTTTGAAGTGTCGACGGAAGCTTACAGGTTATGAGAAATGAAACTAGAAGCAGCAAAAGAAAGAAAGGACCGTAACTCGGTACATCAGAGTGGCAACTAGTCCTCTCCCGGGTCCCGAGCTAGGCAGGATGACGTTCGAAGGATCCACAAACTAGTTCACTGGTTTTCATGTAAGTGCATTTAGTTTCTCGCAGTCATTCAATGTTTATCCCGACCAGCTGCCGAAGAGTGGGTTTCATTGTGGTGTAATTTTATGCACAACTTATAGGTTGATGATTAGGCTTCCAATGTACAGTTGAATTTTAACGAAGAGCTTCGTTGACGAATTCCCTGCGTAGTTCGTGTCAGGTTAAAATCGACCTTACAGAAGTTTTACGCTGCTCAGAAAACGACCAGAAATTAATAGCTTCTGATGGGGAAGAATACTGACCGAATCGATAGTCTCGTCCTTTCTCCCTTCTCTGGGATAACAGATGAAGACTGGATCCTCAGTCATTGAACCAAAAGTTGACGGCAGGCATGTCCTTTTCCACTGGACGTTGACAAACGTTCCCCCTTGTTGCAAAAATGTCAGTCCATTCCTTACAAAACAGCTACCAACTGTTGTTGTTCTACGAACAAAAAGTCTCCGTTCTGGCAACAAACTTCTCCTAGTCAACCACTACCTATCGATTCCCAGGATCGGATCAGGCTGCTGTCCTCAGTAATAACAATTAAACCTAAAAATGCGTAAGCTCCATCGAAAAATTAGAAAAAAAAAACAACAAAGAAGTTACATATAGAAATAAAAATTAGGTAAGTGAACTTTAACTGGCGCGAGAAGTCTGTGACCATGGATGAATGAAATATTTACAATATTTTTATGAATCTTTGACCATTGACATTTATTTTTTTTCTCTGTAACATGTGCATTTTGTTATGTCACATTGTCTGAAATATATAATTAAGACAACATTTAAAAAAAATACTAAGTAAATGTTCTCTTTAAGGTAAAAAAATTCTTCTTGCAAGTTGTGCCCCTTCCAGGTTGCTGTCCTGGGCAATTGCCTCGGTCTGCCCAGTTATAACATGGTCCTGACGGCAACCGATCACAGATGAATAACCGACGATATTTTTCTACACGAGCTTAAAAGTAATAGTAAAGGGAGTACAGTAACGGGCAGTAATATTTTTCGGAGACTTTAAGAATGAAATATATCGTAAACAACCTAAATACGACCATAAAAGTATGGGGTCACTTCATAATGCCACGCTCAGTGGTATTTGATGATGTGGGGGAGGGATTGGCCATCAGTTTGGCACCATGCGCACAGAGACGTTGCAGCAAATAGGTAAACGAGCGAGATTCGGCCTTAGTGTCAGTGCGTTGAAAGGTCACACGAATGCGCTAATTAGCCGCAGTCAGGTGAAACTCATAAGGGCGCAAATAGTGAAAACCAATTGGTTTACGTAAGTGAAATAATTCACAGTGAAATAACATGCCACTGGCTACGTAATAAAACATTCTAAATAAATCCCATGAACTATTTTTGTATTATAAAAATTGCTGAATTTTCAAAATTTTATCACGTATATTCGCGATTATTTTTTAATTATAATGTTACGCTATGGTCTTTTAAATACTTTATTGCATAGCTCATGGGTTATAATACCACAGTGAATTATTTTATTCAAGTAGGTCTGTTGGTTTTCACTATTTGCATGGCAGCAGAACAAGCAACTTTTGACTTTGTCGCACCGTTATGAGAAAACTATTAAAGCAAAATCTGTTTTGTAAGTGGAAACTCTACTCACAAGCACCGTCTACAAAACTAACACGATTTCATATAAATATAAAATTAAGTTTTTATCGTACCTGAACATCCTTAATGGGCCTCCCTACATGCGCTTAAAATTAGTTGCAGTGACTCATTATTTTTTTTTGACGAAACTATTCAACGCGTATTACATTTGCACACCTACTAAAAGTTTCCTTTAATGAGAATGTTATCTTAATATCTTCCCCTACTTGTCACAAGTATGTTTCATTTCTGTACATTTTGTTACAAGTGGAGATGAGTGCCGCAACCTTGCGCAACACGACAGCCGCATTCGAGGCCAAGAAATATGACAGTGGAATGCCGACTTGGACCTCATACAAGAATTATTGTAAAACGGCGCAAGACATTGCCTCGTCGTGTTCTGCCACTGTGCAACCTACTAATAAACGTCTTGCCACCTGCAGTCAAAGCAGGATTCCACCGATGAACCTCCTTTTCGTCCAATCACCATACAGTGATGAAATGACATACGGAGGGGAGACGAGAAGTGTGGACAGGGATCCGAACCCGAGGAACGCGGAGTCGGCAAGCGTGCAGTGACCAGGGCAGCACTCTTCCCCCTGAGCGGCGAGTGGTCGTGACTTAAGGCTATGCTTTTTGTTTCAACTGTATTTTGCGATAATTATTTTTTAAACTTTAACGAGAGTAGATATTCAAAAATCTGTCTGGCAGATTTGTTTAAAATTGTTTTTGCCGTGATATCTAATATTTTCAAAGCAGTGAATTGTACTGTCTCGATGAATAAGTTAATTAACCATAATTTCGTTTATTGCATTATTACCTAAAACTATGGTATTTGCTGCCTTGAAAAATCAGCCAACATGGAGAAGACGATTTTAAACAAAACTGCCAGTCAGATTCTTTATTGCATGCTTTCATTTAGGCGTAAAAAATTAATATCGCAAAAAATAGGAACATGATAGCATGGCCTTAAGTGATGGGTGAGTCCCTTCTCTTATTTTCCTTATAACTTCTCTCTCGCTCCCTGTACTCTCTCACCTCTATCAAATTTGACCTGATGCCTTCTACTGTGATATTAAATAAAATAGTTTGGAACATATAATCTCCCGTACTTTATCAATTAGACTTACCGCTAGTTACGCCTCCAAGTAATTAAAATTGCAAATTGTACAATTAGCACATGTGAAACATTTTAGTAGAAGAATTCTGCTTCCCTACATAATTTGCAATGCATTTGAAGCATGTAGAAGAAGGCGCACTTAAGAGAATTCAAAGTGGGCATCCTAGGGTACATAATTGAGCTGGTCAGACACTAAACTGGCCCGGAGAGACTGCAAGACTTTTTAACGAGTGTGCGCGGAATTTGTTTCAGAAGCGTGTCCCGCATGCTAGGAGACTGTTTCAGACCGCCGCATTGTCTGGTGATGTATCGGTGTTGGCGTCCCCTATAAATAAAAATAACCCCCTGCCCCTCGGTGGCGCGTGAGTTGGCTGCCGAGCGACGCGGTATCTTACACCGAGACGAGAATGAAGTCTGGGGCGACGGCCATGAATATGTATCACAGCCTCATTATGCGGCGTAAAACAACCTGCGGAACCTCGTTATTTGTCCCCTACCCTTCCCACTTTTCCCGAGAGACATTTGCTGCCTGTTGTCGCTATACGCCGATATAGAACGAAACCGTATTTTGCGGTGAATTCTAATCATTCCACTCCCCTTTGTGTCACCACATTTTGTTTCTCTGTGCTAAGTGCGTTTTGCTTCACTGTCCTCACACGGGCTCATTATTACAAAATCATTTATGCGAAATAAATTATTAACAGGTAACCACTTATAGAACATGTTTTATCACACAAACAGTTTCTCTAAATTTGCATTACTTCCAACGAACCTATCACACATTTACCTAATGCAAGAGTACTTTGTACCAACATTACGGAATTAAAAATAAAAAAAACCCACAGAAAATTAAAAAAAAAAAAAAGTAAAGTTCAAAGCTATATTTGCATGTTTTCGGAATAAGTAGTGGAACGTAACATTAATGGCAAATAATGTGTACGGAAGTAAATACTGTCAATGAAAAGGTACACACAATTGGTAAGTGTAAAGTTGGTGTTTCTAACCCTAATGCCCAAATTTTAGTTTCGGGTCCTCTAAGGTGCCAGTCCAGTTTCTGAGGGGATTAGCGATTGGAAATAAGTTGGAACAGTAGAATTGCGGGACGCTAGTATCCAAGCTCACACGCGGGGTTAGGAGTGTAAAGCACGACAAACCTTCACAAGTGATTGGCTGACACCAAAGCCAATGAGAAGTTACCTGCCGTGATTGGCCTTTTCCACAGCCAGTCAAGAGAGATCTCCTGTGTTTGACTGAACCAGAAAACCTACGACCTAACTATAAACTTGCTTTTTCATTGTACCTCAGTTGAATTTCTGCCCTGAATATACCTTCTGGAATGGTCGGTAGGTAATCTGTACCACTACGAATGTGCTCAAATTTGAAAGCAAAGATAACGATTTACAACTGATGCTAGAAACACCACCATTCGAACTTAACGCAGTCATTACATAACCGAAACTTTCTACCTAGCACTCGTTAGGAATTATGACATTTTACAGGACTCCGTGTTATTCCCGCAAGTCCACCACAGTTTCACCTGGCGTCTCGTATTGTGGTTGTGAATGCAAATTGTAGCTATGTGTCGGATAGCAAGTTGTTAATGCGTGTGTCAGACAGCAAATGGCTGCTCTATCTCACCCCGAACAACATGTTACTTGACTGCATAGCTTTCCATCTTCTCAACAACTGTATGAGAGACTCAGAACGTGACAAATCCAAAATGTGAACTAGTGCATGCCAACGTAACTTTGTATGTTGCCTACTTCTCAATACACGTTCGCTAAAATTGTATGCATTGTTTGGCGTTGCCTGCGGCACATTCTATTTTCTACCACGAATTATCGAACTATATGTATACATCCTTATTACAAAATTATTATTAGTATTATAAAAAAAAGTGCTCGACATGTATTTATCCAGCAATAAGCCTTTAAGACAAAAATTATGTATGACACATTTATAACTGAGAAGTCAAAGTTTTTTTATTTTTGCAGTTCAATATTTTTAAAACGTTTGATGGACCCCCAATTTTCCACTACTCTTGCCAAATACTCACTCATACCCTCCTAGATAACTAGTTAGTATTTTTAATGGGAAAACTTATTGCCGAGAAAATAAGAGTTGTATCTTCACATATTTGGCATTTATAAATATTGTGATTTAAATTACAATCAGTGTTATTTGTACAGCAACCGCTTCTATGGTACTTTGAAGAGAATTATGTGTACCCACATTGGTTAGTACTATTAATAAATTATCCTTAAAATGAATTAAACTTATTTACTATAATATATTGTAAAAATGCACAAAGTAAGTCAATGGGTAAGAATAATTTAAGTCGTGTCAAAATCAACATACAATAAAAAGCCACTCACTTAAATTTTACACAATAAATATTACACATTAATTTTTTACACCTAATTATAATTTTTAAATATATTTTACTGATTTAAAATGATTTTTGTGTTAACTAAACATATTTCACATCAATAAGCATTGACTTTGAGACAGGACGAGGATATAAAATGAATGCATTTCACGAATATGTTTTATTATTTATGAGTTTACTACATGATAAGAAATTTTGTATACATATTTTGTTTATTGGCTTTCAAACTAAACGAAACGTATTCCAAGAAATTTACACGTGAGCAAAATTTTCTGGAGAAATGCGTATATTTTTTCTCAAAATCAAAGTTAATTAATTAATTTTTGTATTAAAAATATTCTTCAAAGTATTTCATTGTTTAGCAATTTATTATATTATGCTTGCCTACACGTTGGCAAAACTTTTTATTTCTTCCTTTTCACAATTTATATGCTATTTTAGAATAATAACAAGTGTTATGCATTTATATATCCTCTTGTAATCGTTAGGGAAAGTAACAGCATTGAATATATTCAATGGTAATAGTAATTGAGTTCTAAAAATGTAAGCATTGAGCGTGAGAATATAAAATTGTTAAAGTAGTACATGAATGATGTTTGATATAAATATATAAAGTGGTATGTACTTACTTCATATGCATTTCGAGGAAAACAGAAAGAGATTCTTTTCAACATATTTCTTAAATTTAAAGTTAATTAAATCAAAACACACACTTAGCAGATAATTAGCAGTTGACACAAAAATTAAAAAAATAATAATAAACACGTAGATATGTACCTTTCGGGCTCAACGATTTCGACCGATAACACAGACCTCGATGACAGAAGACCATTCAAGGTTGTCTGATGCTGTTATGCTACTGGTTTGCTGGCGTAGGCTATGGTAGTAGGTAGAGCATGCTGATATCAAAATAGCAACGTACTGTGCATTACATAAGAATTTCATAAACCCAAAAGTCAGTATACAGTAATAGAAGTTTTACACAATAGAATGTTACAAGGATTTTGGGTTTCCAGGACACTTCGTGCAGTACGCAAATATATAATACAAAAAGTCGAGATAAACCGCTTAAGACCGTTGATTTCTGAATTCCTTTATTATAAGTAGTTTTAATTTGTAATGAGAACTTAAGAAAAGTGAATACTGAAAGGAATAAATTGGTTGGAGCTTGTTAGTAATGTAATTAAATTGCACCTAGTGTTAAGAACGGAACTAAAATTTATTTTAGACAAGGAGCCTCCATTTGATTGATACAACTTACATGAAATTGTGAAGCTATTAATTGAACTCATACACGTGACCTGTTCAAAGCTATAATGAACACAGTCGAAGTAATACTTTCTCCAGCTTTGCTGTCGGCAAGGCAAGATGGCACGGAACTATGTCATACCAGGACAGATATCCCTGGGTTGTTCGAGTGAGATCAGTGATAGTTATGATTCTTTTGAATAACACAGGACATCTGGCAACAGGGCAAGCATACGTAATTGCAACATTTCTATACAGCGCTTTACATGTTATGTTTAACTTAGATGTTTCAAGACTGGAGTTCCTTGCGTTACATCGATGACAGCTGCCTTTTCCATAAGACCTTAAAGCAACTGAACCCAACTCGTATGTATTCTAGTGTCTATTGTTGACGTTATGTTTTATGTAGTGATACTTTCTGTTACTAATGCACTGTTTGTTATATTCTAGAGCGGTCAGAATGATACATTTTTAAGTATATACAGTTCTTATAATATATCCTTTTCTCTTTTCGTCTTGTGAGAGTACACATGAAATAATAATTATGAAGTAATTTTGATAATATTTAATTTCCTATGTCCTCTAAATTGTCCATAAGTTCAAGTTACGATAAAAATTATATATCTTCCTAAAATGATGAAGGGGAATTTGTAATTCAGTTAAAATATTTCGAACTTATTTTCATGTTTGGTAGAATTGCTAACACATTTACGCAGAGGGTTTTTATATATATTTTTGGTAAAGTAAGAACGCAAAATAAAATTTCGTCTTACAGGTAAAATCAAGTACATAAAATAACTACGAGTTAATAACACAGTGGCTCTTTAATTGCTTTACATTACATTTTAATGTACAAAATTTCTTCTGTACATATTTTGTACTGTTAAATAACTAAAGCCGAAATAAAATTTTACTAATATGGCCGAAAGGACGTATTTTTTCACCTTAACTTATTACTAATTAGGTATGACTTACTCCTTGTCATAATTTGTTTTCTCAGAAACAAGTAAAGGATTTATGAAGTGCAAAAATAAATAAACAAATACAATTATACGAAACTAACAGTCCCCCGCGGCTTTGCTCGCGAGAATTATTCATAACTAATAATATTTACTTTAACTGAAAAAAAAACCTGTACACCAGATTGGTACTTCAGTCATCAAGTGTTAGAATGACAAAGCTGCAAGTTCAGCTTACTGAAGCAGAATAAGTAGCTATAGCTGTCCACGCGAAGAACAGTCTTAAGTTTGTCCCTGCCACTAAAAGTGACCTCACCTGGGCCTTACTTATATCACTGCAGAATTGAAGTTGTGGGGTACTTATAGACTCTTAAATGTAAGACGTTAATCTAATGAAAAATGTCTGATTTACTCTGTGCATAACCATTGGTTACGGTGCCCTATATTGCATATTTTCAAAATTTTCACTTGAAGTTTAAAGCCATTAGAAAGTTTTGGTGGGAAAAGGTTCCGCGGAAACGTATTTGGTGCCCCAACATTGGGATAAGTGAGATAATATATTATGTGATCTGATGTTGTCGAGGGACCTAAGTGGAATGTGAGCTGCATAATCCATTTTACCCCTTTTTAAACGACTACATGCAAATTGCACTAATTAGATCTGCTTTGCAGTTTTTTGTGTGTCAGAAGTGAACGTTCGCACGCTGCTTTTAACGGAATGTAGACCAGAGCTGCAAACATCTGCGTCACGTAACGTCGAAATAATTCACGACAACAAATGTAACATAAACAATTTAATATTCATGTCCTGGGCTCGTAGGGATTGTACTGTACAATACCACGTCTCGATATGTTCTGTAGCGTGAGTTCCTGTATAATTTATTTCTTGCTGGACGTACTTGATTTTCGGATCGTCTGCCTTGAAAGTTCACAAGTTTTGTTTTATTCTTAATAATCAAGTTATCATTATAAGTAAAAAAACTTATATAATATTTTTAAATACTTACGTAAGCATCACTCTGACGCAAGCAACACCTCGACATCTCTACTTGTTAGATATATATAATGGGTTAATGGACAACAAATTTTGCGCTTTTTCACCCTGTTGGATCTCGAATTTCGAAATATTTAAATTTCACATCTTAGACATTTGTTTAAGTATCCAATTGAAGTGTAAATCACGATGGTAGCCCGTTCAGTCGAATCAAAATCAATTATATATTTAAAAAACCCAAATGACCACTGCACAGCACTGAGAGTTTTAAATTCGAAAAATCTAAAAACAATTTTGCGATTATTTTTATAATCATCATCCTGAAACAAAACTTTACTGTATATTTCTACGGATTCGATAGATATCGAGGATTTATCTAAAACACATTACAGGTCTTTCCAAAACATAAAGAGACTGAATTAAAAAAAAAAACCTTGAATCATGTTTTAGAATTCTTAACTTGTGTATATTGGGCGTGAAGAACTCGACAATAGCCCGTTCGATACAAGATATATCGACGATTAATCAAAAACACATTTCATCATTTTTCACCCCTTTGGGTCGAATTCAGAAGATATATATTACTGGTATATGAGATATTTACAAAAACATCAATCTAAAGCAAAGAGCACTTCGATAATTCGATTGGTTTGATATATATATAGAGGAATAATGGAAAATACATTTCACGTAGGCTACTAACACCCCCTTAATGAAAAAATTTTGAAACGTCTTAGAGTCCTGTCATAGACATTTGTATATGTAAAGAATTGGAGTTAAAATCACTACGATAGTCAATTGTGTTTCGGTGATATAGATGATTCACAAATAACACAATTTGCAGTTTTTACTGCTTAGGAGTGGAATTGAAAAAAAAAAAATCCTGAAAATATTTTTTGGGTATTTACGGAAGCAACATTTTGAAGTGAATACCAACACTATATCCCGAAAGGTTCGATAGAAAGCGATGGTTAATCGGAAACTTTTAAGGTTTTCACCTCCTTAAATGTTGAATTTAGAGAAATCATTAAATAGGCTAATATGCGTTTTTATGAGTGTCATAGAAAATTAAAAATCACAATTATAGGCCGTCGGTTTAGAGCTCTATCGATGTTTCTTCGGAAATAAACTTGACCCCTTTTCACATCCTTAGAGGGGGTCGAATTTCAAAAAATCCTTTCTTAGTGCTCACCTACGACTTGAGGGGAATCCAATTAAAAAAAATTTCACGATTCTAGGTCCAGTGGTTTGGGCTGCAGTTTGATATGTTATTCAGTCAGTGTTCATTTTTATATATTGAGATTATTTGGACGGAATTATGACACAATAGACCAACTAACAATATCAAGGCAAGTGAGATTTGGCTCCATCTGTTTTATATGGACTGATATGACTCCAAAAAAATTTAGAACTCCTAACCTGAATTTTGTTGATATCTGTGGACTCACGTTGATTATTGCATATTTTATAAAATCAACTTTAATGGCAAATATATTGGAAACATATTTTTGTTGTTAGTTGGCCTGTTGTTGCATTATTGTCTTTGTTTTACAACATTTCTCTGGTTTTCTAAGAAAAATATTTTGAACACTATTTAGAATATAATTTTATTGAAAACAGCTTTTCTTTGTAAATTATTGTGGTGTACTGGTGTATTCACAAAATTCAGTCTGAATATAACGTTAAATTTTTCATAGTAGCGTATATTTGTTCTGGCGGAGATAAAATTACTTTAGAGATGTGTCTCACTCAGTTGTCATCAATCACATCTGCTCGGACGGTATTTGTTCGGTATGTTTACATTTCAGACCAGAACAACAGCCACCAAAGTGACACATAACCTCAATTTTCGGTGATTGTTTTTAATGTCTGCTATTCGTTTTAAAATATTAAAACTGTTGTCCAAGTACTTTATTTTGCTAGTGAGAAACTAATTTTTTGGTCAATAGGCTACTATGCTTTACAAAAGGTGTCCGATGCACCAGTAGTGCCGCTTGCACTGTTTACAATGTTGATGACTGTCTAGCTGAAAGGCTATATTCACAAATAATATAAGTCATTAACATGCCTTGTTACCAAAACTATATCAAGCTCTTAATCAAAATACACAAGATTTCATAGGCAGTTTTACTGTCATTGTAGACCTGCATAGTGAATAATTATTCTTGTTTTTAAGAATTACAGTAAAAGAAAAGCAAAGAACAACTACTTCAGACAAGATAAGGGAATAGTGCAAGTACATTTGATATCAAATACAGGCCTACAATAAGTTATTTTTTGCTAGAGTTTCTAAATTATTTTTTGGAGGCAATGCGCAGTGTTTCGAACAGATATACCTTCACTGGATATATCATTACTTGTATTATGACAAATATTATATAGGATATTTTATTTCTGGGACTAAAAATCTTAAAACAATGGAAATGGTGTGAATATGTTTGGGGGGATTTATATCCTGTCGACAGCGATGTCATTAGATATGGTTTCACACAACTTTAGACAAGTACAGAAACTATAAAAGTAGTCAGCAATTACATATATTACGGGACCAACCAAAAATAGCCTGGAGGAATTTCGGGACGCCATTAAAACCAAAATTAGGATGACCGGATCCGAGACTCTAACCCGGTTACTCCCTAATTTGGGTCCTACATGTTACCGTTGTGAAAAACGAGGTGAAGACGAAACATCGTGATGATGTGTTTAAAGCATTTAATAGTGCCTTGTCAAACTAAAAATTATAATCTTTGCACGGAAAGTTGAGAGAGAGTTCAGGTAACTGCCGTATAAAAGTAGGCTATATAAGTGCTTATGGATAAACTTATAATGTAAAAATTTACAGCAGTGCCCAATATTTAATTTTTATAGTTGTTGCCTAACATAGCAAATGGTCCTTCGATTCAGCGAACATCTTGGCATTTGAACTTACATAAATTATTAAGGGCAAAGAAGAGGATTGAGGGCTTAAACATAGTGGATTTCCTATAGAATAGGGAATTTTATGCTTATAATACGTATTACCATGAACGGGCCTGGAAATATGATTCTGACCTTGCGAGTCCAATCATCTATTAGCTATCAACGGGCAAACAGGCGGGAGCTTCTGTGTAAGGTAGAATGAAACGTACACATGCGAACATAAAGGGTTTTCTAGGGCGATATACGAACCTAGAGGACCGGATAGATGATAGTTGGACGTTGAGGTTCAGGGCACGGCTGCTGTTGATCAAAGTTCATCAGAACGCCGAAGGCAACACTCTCGCATCGATCCGACCACCCTGCGATTCCTGGCTTACTACAGGTCTGCTGAGGGATTCCGGCTGCTTTCTAACTAAACGTTTGCAAATAAAGGACTGTGAAAACATGTGCAGTGCTTATGATTAGGCTACAAACATAACAAGCGCCTATGAAATGTCACACTGCTGGAGCAGAAGGCGAAGAAATTGTAAATATATATTATAATCAAAACCATACAAATGTGAAACTGAAATATCTGCGTTCAAAATGTCGAACTAACGAGCGCGAAGAAAACATTATTTTAAACATAAATAAATTAGCGTATAAAGAACGCACAGCTGACGTAACATTTTTAAAACAATTTTCATACCCCAAAAATATTTAAACATTGTCTTAGAATCCCGCCATCTTAAAACTCCAAAGAGCACTACAACTGTTCATCAAGTTTCGGTCACCTACCATAAGCGCCTAATGTGTAGGGACCGGAAGTTATCGCGAAAAGATTTTTGCACCAGCACATCTGCAGTTCTGCTTCATTGTTATTGGCCGCGTGTGCAGAGGCTTCACTTACTGGACTACCAATCAGAACAAGGTTTAACTGGGACACCACACGCTTGTGGTTTGCGGATAGATTCCAAAGACAAAGGGAGTTATAACATCCAATCATTGACCACGAAGCAGAGATATATGCATGTGCGCATGCAAGGGACTGAAACAAAGTGGGGCAAAAATCTTTTCACAGTAACTTACTGTCCCTACTAATGAGTAATTGTTTTGGAAGTCAAACGTCTTCACGGTCAGGTACCATTAAGGGTGCGGTTCACCTCAGTTTTCAACGTCTATTATTACTTTTATATTTGAAACAGATATTTTTTTTTTATTATTCAAGAGATAAATTGTGATTTAATATTTCCCTTAGGAAATTTTTGTGTCTCTCATAGATTTTGCGAATTGAGTCGTAAATGTCAAAATGTGCACTTTATGGTTTTATGTACGCCACTTAAACGAACTGACATACCAAATCGAAAAATTGCACAGTGTATAACAATGTTGTAGTCTGTGATTTGATAGGCCTACATATAAAAACAAAAAATTTATATTTTTTATTTTGAAAAAAAAAAGTATGGTAGAAATTTTTAGATTTTGTTTTCTATTAAATACAAATTTTTTGTTTTGTTTTTATGTATGTCAAATCATAGCCTACAACATTGTTATACAATATGATATTTTTCGGTTTGGTATGTCAGTTTGTTTTAGTGGTGTACATAAAACCGTAAAGTGCAAATTTTGGCGTTTACGACTCATTACGCAAATACTACGAGAGATACAAAATTTCCGAAAAAAAAATATTTAATCACAACGTAGATCTAAAATGAGAAAAAAATCTGGTACAAACATAAAAATAAAAAAAAAGTTTAAAAAATTGAGGTGAACCGCGCCCGTAATTCTCTGTGAGGGACCTACTGTATGTACCTCGCTGGTGAAGTACACTGCAGTGTGTAAGGAATCTGATTTTTAATCAACCAAAACTTTTAACATGTTCCCAGTTAAGTAATACCACGACAAGAAATCACGTTTGGCAATGGGCTTGATGGCTATTTTTAGAAACGTACATGCAATAAACACATTTTTCCTGCCTCATACAACATAGCTGAAAAGAGCTTTTTTTTTTTTTTTTTTTTTTTTTCAAATTTATATTTAAAGGTTAAGAACCCAATTTTATACTAGTGAATAAAAATATATATGTAATAATTCGTATTACACTTTTTTTTACAAAATGGCACGGCCATCGCCTCAGTTCTCATGATAGCTAATGTGCGATGACGAGTGTATAAACTACATTATACGCAGCGTTGTTAGAACGGTAAAACCAACGCCTAATTGCTAAATTTAATATGTACAAGTGCTGTGTTTAAATGCATTTAGGCAATTGCAGAAACAATTTTGATCGTATGATTTCTTTTGAGTAGAAGAAAATCTCGGTCTTTTATTAAATTTAATACAAAAATAGTTATACATCTGAATCACAGAAAACTTAAAAGTTTGAGAACTGGCATCCATTCTTATTGTTAGAAATTAGACAAAAGTATATATTTTAGTTTATGTTGTAAGTTATAATAAGATGCCAAGAAAGCTGAACATTATATTTTGTTTAAAATTTTTTAGTACGCATTTAGTTAAACTTACAAATGCTTAACAATTTCTTACGTACCTAACAAATTCCAAAAAAAGAGAAAATATAAATACAATTGTAAACAAAAATTTTAGCTTCGTCTACATCCGGATTTTAAAGGCAGAATCCTACGTACGCTAAATAATGCAAGTAATAGTTATCACATAAGTATTTTATAGTGACGAAAAAATTATTGATCAGTCGCTGCAAATTCACAGTTCACATTAGGTACCTAAAGGGAGTGTAGGCCTATATATATTGAGCTCGCTTCTCACTAAACGAATATTTTTTGGATTGAATATAAGTGTAGAGAGATATTCAGCTACTGTGCGTGAAGCAATTATACGTGATGCAGTTTTGTATTTTACAATGTCTTATTATTAAATTACAGAATTTCTTTAATAATTTGATTACTACAAATGTAATGTTGACTGAGTGAGGTACTTCACCATTTATTTCTTATAAATGTTATGGGTTTAGAAGTCTCAAATAATAATTCTGAGTTGGTTATCACGTATTATTTTCGTTATTTATTTAATTTTAAAGAAATCAGTGAAAATAAAAATGTCACAAAAACTTCCTATTAAAAAATCAATAAAAATAAAAATGTCACAGATACTCCTTACTACATATAATTATATTTAATCCAAAATTCTTCATTTCTCCCAAAAAGAAAATGTTTTAAAATCGAAATGCTATAGTTGCGTAGAATTGAAATAGTTTCTCAAAACGGTTTGACTTTAGGCTGAATAAACAATTTATTATTTACTAGTAACAAAATAACTGTATCAATACCTAAAGGTATAAGTTATGTAAAAACAAAGCTCAAAGTAAATTTTTTTTTATTTGAATTTTATTGTATTCCTAGTACTCTACGTTTTTATATTAGAAGCCCGAATTACAGAGTTCTATAATTATACGTACTATTTCTACTTAACTGTTTCAATGATTCAAGAAAGATGCAAATAAATATTGAAATATAAACACATTTTAAAACTTGCTGAACTCATTTTACCAGTAAATTATGTTTATATTCATTTATCCGTTTAAAACCATTAAAAGTAGTAAACATAAATGCAATTTGCTTTCTTGGTATGAACCCTTTTATGAAACAATTAGTGTGACAATGTTAATAACAACGAAACATACCATAGGGAGATCCATAGATAATGGATACTGTTTAGACGATGCATCATCATCAACTGTAAAAATATGTAGGTATAGGCAGGTAACAGAAATCAAAACTTTGCTACTGCGGAGTCTGATCAGCACTCTATCCAATTTTATTTTTAAAATTTTCCCACTGTTTTGTTTGGGATTTCATCTACGGGCTCGGAAAATATATTTAAGGGCTCATTTGTGTTCTTACGGGGTCCGATACTGGGTTTGCGAAACACATAATGTGTCTCTTTTACTAGTTATACTTATAGCCCATTATCAACAACTATAAAACATTAAATATTTCAGGTTCCACTTCAACTTTTTAGTGAAACTGTTCCTTTAAATTACTTCGTATTGAACTGGCTGTCGAAGTTACAAAATTTTATCTTCATTCCTTTTCTCCGTGTCAGGCCAAACCCATTTAACAGACGCAAAAAAATATGTTAAGAGCTACTTGCGAACGTAAGCGTTTCGCTGTAAACTCTTGTGACCAGCAAGTTACCCATTCAATCACGATAACACGCGATACCGTATCTTTTTTCTCTTTGAATGCGATCGAAAGCTAGAAGAGAAGCACTTAGTGAAAATGGCACCGATACAATTCCCAAATGCCGATAGACGAGCAAATAGCACTGCCCTCAAGTAGTGGACAAGAATGTCAAGAAGTAAGTTAGATATTTCGAATGCGATAACGCCAGGAAAATAGATTTGTATGCGGCCGGCTCTAGTAATTTTGTAGTTTCCCTTTTAACTCGCCATATTGAACCTGACTTGTAGAACACAAAGAAAATCAAAGAAACAAATTACAATCATTGAAACAAAACATTCTAAAGTGTTGTGCGTTTATTCATTATCAGATAACGCTACATATGATCTGGCTGAGTCATACCGAAATATAAAATTTTATTCACATTATTTCAGTTTTGTAAGTTATTTCGTACATATTTGATTTAAATAGTGCATTCCGTGTGAAACTAAATCTGTTCAGATTTTAATTATTTCCTATGATATGTAACAACGCAAAACATTATTTTATTATGCTGAGATGTGTTTTACTTGTGTATTTAATTTCCCACTAAATACTCTGAATCAATAAAAATGATTTTACCTTCGCACGTACTGCCACACTTATTAACCCCTACAGTGCGAACGTGACACCATAATAATCAACCAATGATAGCTTGTATAGTAGAAGGAATTGCTTGTACGGCACACGATTTCCAAAAAATGTGAAATCTGGTTAACTTAATCTAACCCATCATTTGTAACAATTAAATTTTTAAAATATTTGTGCTTCTAAATCGTTATGTTATATATTAAAAACTCTTGACATTCTTATTGTTTTATTTTTGTATAGTACTTTAATAGTATAATACTTCAAGATATTTAAATTTCATGAAAATGTTTGATAATATAAGAGAATGTGTCGTCGGAATCAGCTTTGTATTAAACTACACTGAATAATCTTCTTGCACTTAATATTTTTAAATAACTTCTAATTAACTTAAGTAACAAGTAGGGTATAAAATCTGCATTCTGAACAAAAAAGTAAATTAACTGTAGTCATAATATTACATGCACTATTTAAGCACGTAATGTGTCGAGGTATTCATAAATGTGTTACATTTCTGGGTTCGCAACTATTTAAAAAGGCGTAGTATTTGTTGTAAATGTTTTTACGGCATTTTCATAGTTAGTATTTAGTATTCAGTGTGTATCACATGAGCAGTTCAGTGAAATATTATTCTGAAAAAATTTGCCAGGTTAATGGATGGGTAGTGAACGGGACGGGTAAGGGGGTGGGTGTTGCGGAAATGGTCGACAATTTACATTTCAGTTAACTTTAAGAATAACATAAATTGATTGTGTCTGCGAATGTCGGTTACGTAAAATTAATTTTAGACAGTAAAAAAAAATTTCACATGGTGGTTTGGAGACATGAATGAATATTTATAACTTTAATTGTACTTCTAACGAAAGTATCATTTTGGTACATTTTAATTGTCTGTTGTTCCGATTCGACTGTAGTCATGTTGATTTTACATGAACTTGAACGATACGTGATTTTCATTTAGAGAATAATTGTTTTATAAATAAAGTATTATTGCACGCTAAGAAATTTCACCAGATATGTAATTCACACTAGCTAAATACGAATTGATTTTTCATTAGTTTCCGACAGTGATCGAAGTCCTCCGTATTCCTGGAACTTAAAATTAGACTGCCAACGACGCAGTTTCATTAGCATAATTCAAACTACAAATATCTAGTTGCCGCGACATATTTCAAACCAGCTTTCGTTGCTACAGTTTTAATATATTTTTGAAAGACTTGATAGTTCAAACACATGAACATTAGATTTGTAAAACATGAATTTTATATCAGTAGTAAATTCTTTGTGTTTAGCTTTTATATTTTTAATAGTTTTATTTAAATCAGATCTGATGTACAATATAACACCTTCGAGTAATAAAAACAGGCGAAATTTTGTTTAATGTATCATACAAGACTGCTAAATACCCCTTCCGTGTTACAATTAATTTTGTTTTTAAAGCTATAGTATACTTCATAAACATATTTTCAGGAAGTGTATGATCTCTAAGCCTAAAACCTACATCTTGTTTGGTGGATTAAAAAGTATTTAATTTGTAGTCAAGAGAAAAATATATTTAAAGCACTCTTAATGGTCTACTTGTGGCTGAGCTTATAAAATGAATGACATGACAAGCAAGTTATTAATTTGTCGTTGAAATATGTAACTCCCTATATTATTGGGATGGACAGAATGCCACTATATTAATACCAAATTATTTTTTTTTCTTCAAATTACTACTACTCAAATTCCTTTAAAGTAAAACATTTATTTTGGCAGTGTTTAACATTAGATTACCATAGAAAAATAGCATTATTTTTGGCGGTTTAGTGAATGAAATGTTAATTTTGCTTCACAATCTGTCCCTAATAGAGGAAACACTACACAATATGGTTTGTGACTGTAGTGCACGCAGTACGAAAATGATTTTAAAAACTTTATCTCAAAGTTATGGCAGATTATAATAATAATTTACTCAACGTCATTCCCAAAACATAACATTTATTTTTTACAAAGATTGAATTATGATTTACCTGTGAATAAAAAGACCAAGTTAGTAGCGGTCGTTACATTATTCATCTGCAAAGAAGGCCGAAATGACAGGTATATCATTCAAAAAAAGCGATGTAACCATGGCATGCAACGTACTGGTGGTATAATACTACCCAAGATATCTTACACCACACATTCGCCACGGTACCGGAGAAGGCGAAAAATGAACATTCAGAATAATGTTGTACTTGTCTCAAAGTCCTTTTGATGTTGGGTTCTGTGCATGTGTCTTAATTAATTATTAAATCACTGAAATGATTTTCCGCATATTGATTTTATTTTGTTGGTACGCAGTGCTTTCGAACGAAATGCTTTGATCTTCCGTTTGTGACTTTTTTACGAGTCATTTAATCAAGGTCTTCTTAGAAAACGATATACGTTTACAAGCAGAAGGAAAACTCAGTAAATAAAACAATAATAATTGAGAGTTTTTAAGAAATTTAAGTTTTATGAAACCTATTACCATATTAAACCTAAAAGGTTAATATTTGTGTTTGTTTTTTGTTATTCATTTGCTGTTGAACGGACTTAACGTAATAATATTGTTTTTGTAGTTATATTTTTATAGCTCCCGTAACCTATTTTCACGGAATGAACTTTCTTTGCACTGTTTACCGTGGATATATTGTTGTAATTAAGATTTACATTTTAACAGTCTGCTATGCTTGTAATATATTTGAAAAATAATGTTATATAATTTATACGTATAATATTTCTTAGCCTCTAGTTTCGTGAATGTTCTCTTAATCGTTGAGTACGTTATACTTCTCTGTTATTGTAAATTGTGTAATAATTGTTAGGTAAATCTATCCAAAATTGTAATGGATTTTTTTTAAATTTCACATAAGTTTTCATCGTCTCCAAAAATGATTGATCAACGACTGACAGGTGTATATATATATGTATGTATATGTATATATATATATATATATATATATATATATATATATATATATATATATATATATATATATATATATATATATATATATATATATATATATATATATATATATATATATATATATATATATATATATATATATATATATATATATATATATATATACACATATATAGCCTATATATTGAATTTTTGTTTTTGTAGGGACAGATTATTATATTCAAACCTGTGCTACTACTATAACGTTTTGCCTGATATATTTATTCTATCAGTGATGTTTGATAATTACTTCCATGCTTTAATTGCTGAAGAAAGAAGATCCCATTATCACATACTCATTCTCTCTGTTTAGATACTTATATTATGTCTTCGTTAATATTATATGAATGTATATATACACATATTGCAGTTTTTTTAAACGCTCATGAACAACTTTTGTCAGATTTTAGCCTACTCTCCGAACGAAGAAGGTAGGCTTATGAGATCACCTTTGTGTCTGTGTACTGTATGTGTGCCTGTGTGTATGTGTGTGTCCGTATGTGTGTGTGTGTGTGTGTGTACCTGCTAAAAACTTTTGATCCCGTGGACCGAATTTCTTCAAACTTTGTACCCTCATATAGAACTTAGTAATCTGACTTGACTTATATATTTCGTTTATGCCTTGTTCATATTTTCATAATGGCGGTGATTGAAATTTTTTTTAATCTAGCTAGATATGAAAGTAACTGTAAAATATCGTCAAAACTGGTACACATATACTACATACAAAAGTGACTTGAGTTTTGTGTATTTCGTTCATCCAATGTTCATATTTTAGCATAATATAAAATGTCTTAGGATACATTTTTAGAATTTTACCAAACTTGTTTCACATGTACTTCATGCAAAGCTGACATTACTGTTGCGTATTTCATTCATCCTGTGTACATAATTTCAAAATGGCGGTTTTTTTCCCATATTTGTACTATAGTATTTGATATCTTAGGAAACATTTTTCAGTATTGCATCAAACGTAGTACACACGTGCGATTCGTTCATTATGTGTTCATATTTTTAAAGTGGTGGCAATTTTGTATTTTTAGCTTAGTATTCCACATGTTAAGAAATATTTTTTTTTTTTTCAGAATTTCATCAAACTTGGTGCACAATTACTGCATACAAAGCTGACTTGATTTCTGTGTGTTCATTTTGTGTTCACTTTTTTAATAATGAAGGATATATTTTTTTATTTTTTTTTATTTCACAAACTTGGTACTCATATAATATAATACATATAAAGCTAACTTCACTTTTGTGTATTTCGTTCATCGTGTGTTTATATTTTCGAATTGGCGGCCATTTTTATATTTTTAGCATAGTATAACATATCTTAGGAAATATTTTTCAAAAGTCCACTAAACTTGGTACACATATACAATTACAACGCTGACTTGAATATCATGTAAAATATTTATCCTATGGCCATATTTTCAAAACAGCTACTTTTTTTATATTTTTAGCACTGTGCAGTATGACATATCTAATGAAGAAATTTTCAGGAATTTCATCAAACTCTGTACACTTACTGCATATAAAGGTAACTATACTTATTCCTATATTGTTCCTCCATTTTTATTATTTTGAAAACGGTGACTGATTTTTATTTCATGACAGATAAACATCTCAGAAAATTTTTTCCTCAATTTGAGTAAACTGGATACTAGTATATTACGTAGTAAGCTGACTTATATTTTGTATATTTTGTGTATTACGCGTCTAAATTAATATTATAATTTAACTATCCGATATTACGTAAACTATTTTACCTTTCATGATTAATCTGAACATACTTTGAAGAAAGTAGGCATATAAGCTACGCTCGTAACTTCTTGTTTGGTATTAATATAGTTTTTCTTTTTCCATCTTTGTACTGTAGTCTTTGCGTTCATGCAGGCCTAAAAGTTTTGTTAAATTAACTATTTTATGATTTCAATATTCTAAAGAATTCTAATTTAATTGTAAATATTTGAAAATAATAAAGCGCATTCATTATGACACAACTCTTTACTTCAAAGTGGAACTTTAATATATATATTAAGCTAATTCATTTTAATTGATAAGTATTTTTCATTGTGTAATCAATTAATGACCGCTTATATAGCAAGGATACTATGACAGCAGTGTAAATTTTAAAGCCTCGCTCTTTAGTTTTGTAGTGGTTTCGAAAAAAAAGTTTTTGAAGGCAAATTAATACATATATCAAAAATTCTTTCTTGCAGTTTTAACACTTGTACATTATTGTTTGTACCTGAACTTTTCTGTTGTATTTCACCGAGCGGATTTTTATATTTTCACCAGTGAAATATCACATATTTTGCTGTCAAGAAAAGCCAAAATAAATTTTTTTGCTAACAAACGGTTCGTTATTAAAAAAAAAAAAGCAGTGCAAAATTGTGTGTCGTATGATTATACACTGTCTGAAATTTGTTTCAAATATTTAGTTAAAAATATTCGAGTTATTTGCAATTGTTTGAAATGTATGAAATATTGTGACCTTAACATGATTATTACAATTTCAGTAGGTCTAATAATTGCGTAAATTTGGACCGGAAATTTCCGCAAAAATAGTTCTGCACAAGCTTGTTTCAGTGCCTTACGTGCACATTTGCAGATATACTTTATACATATTTGTGGCGTGTCTTTGTGTTAAAATGTATCTTATTAGATCCCCTTATGAACAAGGTTACTGCACTTCACACGTCTTTCATATGTGGGCAGAACAGCAAGACGCTGAGAATTTAAAAAATCCAATTTTATTGACAATGCATCAGGGCTGGTATGCACTTAATGCATGTAGACAAGCAGGTTGAAAAAAATTCACAATGATTTGCAATACCTTGCACTGTAAAAATTCTACTCATATTAAAATAAGACGTAAATCGTTACTGTCTAACTAGTATGTGTTTGGTTACATTAGTATAATAATATGTAACCCTATATATATTACATAACCATCAAGGTTACATCAATTTTACATAATGCGCTTTTTTACAAATACTGTTTTCTTCTCATATAAATTTCGCTATAGGCCTAAGTGTATCATCTTTATTTAAAAAACGGTATTGCGTACAACGTCATTACAATATAACCAAGAGTAATATAGTGTTTAGTGTTTTAAAATAGCTCCATATGAAGTGAAATGTAAAGGTTTGCATTAGAAATTATTATTTATGCAGGTGTGATATTTGGTACAGGTAACAACTACGGAATAACTGTTTATTGTAGATACGATATTTTGCATACTAATTCAATTAAAGAAGTATTTAAAGTAAGTAAATTATATATTAACATTTAGATTTTAGACACAATTTTTTATAGTTGATTGTTTTGGGCTGTTAGGTTACAACATTCTATAGTAACAAAGGGGAAAAAATCGACTCGGAGACAATTAAAACGAAATACACAGATTGACGAGTGCGCAGCTTAATCTGAATACACAAGCGCACACGCACACATATACAGATACATTTTGCATAAACGATAATTTAAGTCGTAGTAATGTATATAAAATACAATACTAATTAAATAAATAAGTATACTTTAGCAGTATGTAAACAATACCACGTTGGAATTATTATTTTTATTTACAGATTATTTTCATAGGAAGGGTGAAGAACGTTGAAAAAATTATTTGTAAACATTTTTTTATGTTTTTTCTCTGCATCATGATTTTAGAGAAATTTATTTTTATGTACTAATATGTTCTCGACCATAGCGAAAGGATTAAGTTGGCAATATATTATGCTTTCAAAGGACATATTAATGGTGCGAGATTTCGTGGTAACAGTGCTGTAAATTCCGGTCGAACGTTATACTCTGGCGGATCCAAGCTCCTAATATTTCTTGCGGTTCGCGGCAGCTTTAATTGCAAGAGTGGAGGCAAGATTGCATTCCAGTGTAAACGATCACTTACACAGTCCTTATGACTCTGTACAGCACTAGGTTTACATTAAGCCCGTACCAAATTCACAAAATTTTGAATTCTGTATCAGTGGTGTGGTAAATCAGCTGACATATTGAAGAAAATTACGATTTTTATAAAAGATTTTCATTACATAAAATATTTACACGAATTCAAATAATTACGGAACATTCTAATATTGAAATTGTGTAATTAACTGTTTGATTTACTGATGCTAAATTTGCCCTTAAGGGTTTAAGTGCAAGAAATTTCCCAATATATTTGTTTCGTCCCACGTTTAAAAAAATGTATTATATAAATAAACAATATCAAGTAATTTGGGCTTCGTTCAGTACACAGTTATTCATATTTAACTTTAATGTTCTAATATTATTGTCTTCGATTGATGTTACTGAAACCTTGGTTATATGCTTAGATATTTGCAATATGTTTACTTAAAGAAACATACGTTGGTTATGTGAAACATACTTATTTATTTTATTAGCAGCTATCTGTATTAGGATAGTAACTACTTTCCCTAAATTACTTAAACTGGATTTTCTGTTCGTTGAATGTCTTATGTAAAATAAAATTATAAGATTATTTAATGTAACGGAATTCAGAGAGGTGTTCCGATACGGAGACGTAATTATGCCGATTAAAATCATACAAATACTTAAAAAATAATCCGAATCTTGCAGAGTAATTACAGTAGCAACGTATCACAAAAATTATTTTACAAAACCCATAATTTTCCATTACTCTTGCTTGCCCCACCGCCTTGGTAAATGTTAGCTCGATTAAGTAAACACGTATTGACACATTAAATATAGTTAGAAAGATTTGCACAATTTTAAAAGTATCTCTACTGTTATGCAACTACAATTTCTGCGCATCATGCAGAGGGACACGATATTTTTGTGTCTCTAAAGAAACTATCGTTACAGGTATCTTCAGAAATTATATGGCGCTAGAAGCACAAATATCCTTTGTAATGCTCGCAGCTTTGAAATAATAATTGTTGTCAAAATAGGATATATTTTGTATGTGTCAAGTTTTTAAAACTAATTAGGAAGTAAAAGTTAGGTTTTATTATCTCCTATGAAAGTACTTGCAACATTAAAACGAAAAAAAAGTGGGGCACATTCAATGCACTGTAAAAAAAATAATAACTTCGCAAATAGTTTTAGTTCTTAACCTACACTTCGGGCTATAAATAGAGCAAATATCAGAAATGTTACTATTGAAGTCTAATAAGACCAGTGCGTGTGTTTATGTGTGTATACACATATATATAACTTATATATATATATATATATATATATATATATATATATATAATTTTTTACTGCTACCTGAAAATGTATAGGCATGTTACCTTTTGTTTATGGGAAACATTTTAACTAGTTCTACTTGCTTATCACTCTTAATTACCAGTGTGCTAAATTTTAACATAATTCTTTGAAGCGTAGGTGTTCATTTATGTACGAATAATAATAATCCACTTAAGACACTAATAATTTGAATATTCTGCAAATGACATTATTGATTACTGAAGGACGCGCAATTTTTCTCAACTACTATTTACTCTGCAGTACACCCCTACGACTGTTAATTGTATGCGCCCCAGGATTTTCGTTTTAACCTTACAATTATTTTCACAGGAGAAATTATTTTGTACTTTTATGTCCGCTTAAAAAATATTATCTGTCAAATAAACATTTAACAAGATTTTCGGTGTTTTAGTCTTGTGCATGTGATAGTTAAGCAAATATGTATTTTAAAAACGTAGTTTATCTTTTTTTTTCGAATAATTTTTTCCCAGAAATTTTTCTTGTTATAATGCATTGCCATTATTATCTTAGCTATATTTAAAGTTTCAAGTCTCTAGCTTATCTGGAAGTCAGTATATATTCGGTTGTAGAATTTGTACGAAACAAACAGATAAGAAATGAGAATTAATAAATTCGTGTTAAAATAAGACGACTTGTTAAATTAAAAATTGCCTATATAACATAAACATTTTAGAACATTTGTCAATAACGTTGTTGTGCTGTTCTTGCTCCTTGCTGTAACATTTTATCCACATGATCTTTAGACGGCGTTTTGTACGGTTTTGAAAGTAAAAGCAGTTAGCCGAGTCAATCCACGGAAGCTTAGTTTGAACGTGTTCGCTTTATCCTCGCGTGGTGATCTGACGAAGAAGATGGATGGTCTACTGATCGACATATTCTAAAGTACATCCCGCGAATCTGAAGAGGAGGTAAAATGGATGAGAGGTAATGATTCAGTTGCCTCGTCCGAGCGCTAGGAAGGTTGGTAGACAGTAAAAGTTATTTACATTAACAGTTTGCTGACGTGGTCATCACAACCCCAGGTTTAAGGCAACAAGTTCCTTTTTATGCTGTTTGCAATTTTGTACTAAGCAGTCTAATTTCTTTTAAAAATAATTTTCCATAATAGTGGCTAAATTTAAACTTAATTAAAATGTCTCAATGTCAATAATTACCCAAAATTTCAAAAATCTTATATTTTAAAAAATTAGGCTACACAGTACAAATTATTTCCGAAATTTCTATGAAATTGTTTTGCAAAATCTGCTCCCAATAAGGATTGAAAAAGTAAAACTTACTTAAATAACGTAAACAGGGATGCGTAGCCTTTACGCCCTTTTTTTCGACGCGTCCTTCAATGCATCAATTAGTAAACATTTTTTTTACAGTGCAAGGCACATGTTACAAAATAAAAAAAATATGACTTCATGGTATTGTATATGCTACACTCTAAATCTGAATTAGCGAATATTCATTGATTCATACCGATAGACGAAGCAGTTTCAACAAATTTAATCAGTGAGAAACCACTACGAAATGAATGTCCACTGATAATATTCTTGAATTTTTCAGTTTTCTAGCTATTACATTGCTATCGCATTATGATAGTTTTCTGTTTTGACAAGGTATATTATATATCATTGATAAATTTATCGGCATAAATAAACAGGAATCTTTCGTTAATTCGTCGTGCAGTATCATTGCAACTAGATTATGGGTTGACTTTCAAGAATAATAACAAGTCCAATATGAGATGAACATACAACACTATTATGGTCTCCAAAGTTTATCACTAATATCTTCTATGTCTACACATTGCCACGTTTACCAAAAATATTTTTAAACAGAAATTATTGGAGAAAATCGAAAAATTAAATTTAGCATCTAGCTCTCCCTCTTACGCCTTTAACACTCTATTTTTAACAGCATTCACGCCAAAGTTGCTTAAAAAACGTAAGAAACATTGAGATCTATTTTCTGGACGTACTGCCGGGAAAAACTGGGCGGAATCAGTTATTTACCTGTAGAAGAGTCGCAGCCGTTGAAAATGGGACACGCTTACCGGCTGAAGGGGAAGGTGAAGGCCTGATAGGTGCCTGGAATACGTACGTGCTCGGAATAACAAATAAGCTCTGAAAGTTGGTTACGAGACGTTGAGACCGCTCGTCACCGCGTACACTTTTTTTTATGCCTTTCCGCGAGAAGAAACTCTTCCGACCGCTTTACTACTCGCGGGGGAAATCGCGTTGTCCGTTTTCTCTCGGAACTTTTACAGTCCAAAGGTCTACTTACGCTCTCAGCGATAAGATTGTTGGAGTGCCAACTTCGTCAGCGAAAATTCGAGCGTTTTTGATGTAGCGAAAGATTTACTGGAATTTTTACCGATGCTTAAGAGCAATGTGGTGCGGCCATCTTTAATTTACAGTATTTTCCTCGCTAGAAGCATTCTCGAAGGCATTTCAATGTTTCACATTTGAAGGGCTGAGATTCATAGTAGTGTAAGTCCCAATTATTTAGTAGTGTCGTTTTCATTCCTATTATTCACATTTTTCAAAATAATATTCTGTAAGAAAAATTTCATTCTTAAAGAAATTTCTGTGTTCAACCTGCGTATTGCAAGAATGTCCTACTGCATTTGCATGTGATTACAAAAAAAAATTAAGAGGAAACTATTTTAACTGACTTGCAACACTATAAATCGAAACCTCTGATTTATTCGCTCTAAACGACGGTCATAAACTATTTTACATTACATTGTTTCATAGTAAATTACTAAAATATTATGTTTAGAGGCCACATTTATCGCGAAAAGAATTCTGCTACAGTTTGTTTCAATGTCTTACGTGCACATATGCAGGCCTGCTTCATGGTCAGTGATTGGCTGTTTTTAACTCTTAGCGTCTAGGGTTCTACCCGCAAATCTCAGACGTGTGATGTCGCAGTAACCTTGTTCCTGTTGGCACAGTCAAATGAGCCACGTTTGTGCAATAATACATTCTGCCAGTAACCATGAAGTAGGACTGCATATGTGCACATTAGGCATTGAATAAAATTTTTGCTGAATTATTTTCGCCATAAATCGTGGTCTCTAATAATGTGACGTTTATAAGATATAAATAATTGTGCTTTTTTCTCATTTTCCAGCACATTTCAGATAATATGGAAGTTATTTGTTATTTTAACATGAAACAAATGGTGTAGTAAACTAACATTTAGAGTAAGAAATGCTAAAAATGTTGTAAGTCTGCAGGAATGCTTGTAGCTGGGAAACTGCTGTAAATCCAAATGTTGTAAACGTATCTTCGCCATAAAACAGTAGTTCTACATATAGTACAGACATTCAAATTTCGTGTTGTTATTCAGCAACTAGCTAGAATTCACTGGCCTATACACTCCTACAAAAACACGGTGACGATATTAGTAGGGACTAGAGCCCACGATTTTTCGCGGAAAGAATTCTGCAACAGTTTGTTTCAATGCCTTATGAGCACATATGGAGATCTACTTCATGGTTATTGGCATGATGTATAATTGCTAGAGACCGAAAAAAATTAGGGTTCACTGACATATAGGCTAGCCTGCAAGAACAAGTGTGTATTCAAGCAGACATTATCAGTAGTGTAGTATAGTTCCTTCTATTGCAGGAGCCTAGGAGCGGGATCCGGGATCTGTTCAGCATGTGTCTGGTAATTATTTGTGTACGGTCTACCCACCATCTTGGTTAATGTCCGTTGTCTTGATACCTAGCTACCCTCATTGGCTCCACCTTCTATCATGTTTTTTTTAAAATTAGTTTTATAGTTGCCCTCTACATAGGGCTGCCAGTAGTTACTGATCGTCTTCTAGATGGCGTTGATTATTAAGACTTTGGTGCTGAGTCTTTCCACCAGAAGAGCTAGTAGCTATACCAGTCGTATTGGTTCTAGTGTCGTCTGCTAGATAGCGTTGATGTTGTATGTACTACTGGTTTAGTCCGTCTCTGTTTTCAAGTATCACCATTAAGAGCGCTACCGCACCTAACCTAACCTAACAAGTTACACT
>PNEQ01031695.1:0-13297 GCA_003012365.1 Medauroidea extradentata
AAGTGAATTAAAATTCCGTTTTTTACGTCTTTTGTATTCTTATTTCTAAATTTGGGCAATGGAAGCTGAACTGATCCGTCCTTGCTGACAATTATCGGTAAAAAATGTGGCCGCTAAATAAGTAAAATTAATTTTTAAGCGAGATGTGTCTCAGTGCCGAAAATATCCCTTTGCCTTTCTTCTGACACCGAATATAGTTGTATTTTAGCTAGCCACGCAGCAATACAGCAACCACTTGGCAGGTAAACCGACCCGATTGAAGAGGCGCTTCTTCCGCGGACTCTGCGGGTATTGGCTGGGGATTACCAGTACAGCACATTAGCGTACGTCACTCACGGTGGGTTGATGGGATGGGGAGTGGAGGGGAAATGGCTTGACTCTGCTTTTGCCTACAAACTTTTAAGTATGCAACTTGTCGTACTTCAGTGCGTTTATATAGTATCATCTCACTGCGATCCTTGGGTATGTGTAGCTTGGCAGGCGATCAGGCCTCTTAACGTTATTGTACTTGTTGTTTACTGTGAATGTCCACCATTGTCTGTACGCTGCACGCATCACACTGATGTTCGCGGGTTTGCCTATGTTCTAGGCTCTGTATGTCTGCGCGAATATTCAAGTGCGATCCTCTGCCGTCCTATCTGACACATTGTAACTGTGGCACGGAAACGGTACGTTACCGGATATGGCTTACTATTCAATAAAACTGTCTACTCAGGCCGTGTCCCAACTCGCTGAAAGAGTACTCTCTCGTCCACTCTTGACGTCACAGAGGGTACTTTCTACTGTCCCAACTCAAAGGGAGAGTGTGCAATATGAGTGTGAACGAGAGTGAGCGATGATGTTCCCTCGCAGCTCACTCTCGCACCCTCTGTGGCAGCCATATTGCTTTAAGGTTAAACAATTTTATTTGTGTTCGTTAAGAATTATTTTTACTCATTGTTCGTTGTTTTAATCCGCCGTTCTTGTATTTAATAAATATATTATAGTAGATAATAACAATAACCTACATTAAATATATCGTAGTTATT
This sequence comes from Medauroidea extradentata, assembly GCA_003012365.1. Classification (NCBI taxonomy): domain Eukaryota; kingdom Metazoa; phylum Arthropoda; class Insecta; order Phasmatodea; family Phasmatidae; genus Medauroidea; species Medauroidea extradentata. Next base: position 1,029 of record PNEQ01031695.1, read on the forward strand.
ACAAAATCACGATTTATCATCTCGTTTACTTTCGTGGCCTTCAGAGTAAAATATACAGCCACTGCGATTTATTAAAAAAAAATGAAAATTAAATGAAATAATGTCCTCATTGGTATCAATATAAAGTGTAATTTTAATAGCAGTTAAGTCATTCAATGTTTTTTTATTTATTTTATTATTGAGGCATGTATCTAAATTAATTCGTTCGCAGTGTATATTATTTATTTATATACTTACAATTACTGCCGATAGAATGCAGTGTGCTGAGTGCATAGTGCGAGAGTAGACGTCCCAATTCGAATAAAGTGAGCCAGAGGGGCCGAGAGGGAGAGTGGGTAGTGAGAGTGTACACACTCTTGAATTGAGACATAGCCTTTCTTTCTACTACGCTTAGAAGTTTGTAACATGAATTTCTGAACAACCTGTAAATACTTTCTAAGGCATGCACCCCCTCCCCTTCCTTAACCAAAATATTGGTACACCTATGCCTGGTACTATTGTTAACATCTTTTGACACAAACAAAGTTTCCCAATTATTATTTTCAAATATACCAGCAGTTTTCATGGGGTATTTTTTTTATTTCATTTTTAAAAAAGAATTTGAGAATACCCAAGCAAAGTTTTTATAAATCCACCAGTCTATCCACCAGCGTACATCAGATGTTCGTAAATTACTATTTTTATCCCAACCGGTTCAATTTATGTATCCACCGGTTCAACCGGCCTGAAGTGTCGATGGATCTGGTGGACGTCCACGGGAACATCACTAGGTGAATTTTCGATCACTATCTTACATAAAATGTTTTAAATAACTTGGATAGTTGCGAATTGTTAAGTCAAAGAAAGCAAACTTACCAATTTTTTTTTTTTCATGGAAGATTGTAATTTAAAATATGTAGTTACTACAAAAAAAGTTTGAATGTGAACAACTGTAACTGTGACAGGTCAGAATAGCGCTGGTTCTTCTATCTTGGTGGAATAGCTCACAAAAATAAAGAGACAAAACATGACAGCAATTAGAATTATTGAGATATAATCTGGGTTAGTACGTAACAGTGACTAAACGCAAGAAATAAAATATCTCGATGGACATTTTGCAGCAGCTTTAATTAAAATATATTTCATAGCATTCAGCAAAACGTAATTCGTGTAAATTTATCATAATTAAAACACTGCTGTACAAAACATTTCAAATTTTATCACCAGAAATTTTCTTAACATTATCTAAGTAAGCAAATAATTTTTCAGACAATTTTAATGTGACGTTCCTTCAGCCAGATTTGAGATTTTCTTCATATTTCTTTTAGTGACGTTCCATTTAAACGTGTTATTAAACTCTAGGATGAGCAATATAATTGAAATGAACATACATCTGTTAAGTTCTTCCTCTACCCCGCCTCCGTTCGTCCATGAGTAGACATTTCTATACTCAAAACTTGCGCTAAAGTAAAGTGAACTGATTAGTTCTTCAGAGATATACTTGTTTTAAATTCAATTTCTATCAGCCGAAGCTCTGCACACCGCTATGGGGAACAGGATAGTCGGCCACCTTGGCAATATTAAAGCTGTTCAAGTGCTCATTAAACTCGTCACGTAAACTATAGCTATTTGAATAGTTTAACGTGACAAATACATGTCTGACTTACTCTCCAAACACATGACCCAGTCCGTTTATTCGGTATATAATAAGTGCTCGGATTTTTTCACCAACGACCGTGCTAGAAGCAGGGTAACAGAACTGTGAGCATTTATCGGGGCAACCTTGGCAGCCATGGCAGCTCGTCGCAAATTATGAGGGGATGTGCAGTTGTTACCACCGACATAACACAACAACGAATTGACAGTTTGCATAGCTATTAAATTGGTATAGTTGTGTACGGGAAGAATGCTATTTGCTAAAAATAAAACGTTTCTGATGTTAAATTGCTTTGGTTTTAAGTGTACCAATTAACTCGCTGATATTCGATACCAAATAAATTATTTGCAATAAAATTTATACAAATTAACAGTTTAATTGTTTTTATAACTTAACAAGTAGACGTTATACCTAATTTTATCGTAAATTGTTTCGTTTCAGTAAGTCTGTTAGTTTTCATTGGGAGTATGCTGTGGTAAGATGCTAATTTGCCTTTGACACGTTGTTATGGGAATAATATGCATACTTAAATTTTGCCATAGGAGGTTAATGAAGTCGCTAGTAACGTATAAAAATCTAACATTGTTTCCTCGAAATATATAATTATGGAGCCATGTTTGTTGTTTAATATTGGATTTAAAAAAATTACATGTTTCACATGCCAACTAAGACTAAATTATAAAGACTCAAAGTAATATTAACTTTCTCTGAAAAGAATATTGTGTGGCTGTTTAAAAATATTTTTAATGGGTATTCGCCTTCCAAAACCTAGTTTTTGGTAATCACAGAAACTTTTTGCTACAGTCAATTAGACAATGTGGTCACAAATAAGTTTGTGTTTACTACAAAATAATTAGGCAGGGAAGACTAAATACAAAAACAATTTCAGAGATTTATATTGAAACTTTGCCTGGGAAGGAGGCAAGGTTAAACGTATGACATGTATACGACGCAACTTTGTAAGTTGCCAAACTCGCTTGTACCTCGTGCCAAAATAAGGCCGAATATTGTCAGCACCTGTACTTTGTGGCGTAATCAGGGATAAGGTAGGAATCAAGACTTCTCTGTCGTTAAACACGCGATGTGCTAGAACTTCACGCAAAAGACCTGAACGTAGGTGGCGTGATGTATACGAATTTCGTCACTATTGCCGTGATACAAACTTTAAGTAAAATACAGTTTAAAGTAATGGAAAGATGAAAAGTCTGTCAGAATTTGATACGTATGAAACTTGTTGCATGTGAACGTGTGGTAACACGCAAACTCTTCGGCCAGTTATGTGTTATGTTAAACATGGAATATCTTCTGTACATAATACATGTGCTATTTTCTTTCTTGTGGAAATGTTCTGTGATATCACGATGTAAGATATTTAGTTCTTCCAGTTTTTTTATTGGCTCGTGTACACCAAAAAAATTTGTTCAGTCTGAATAGCCTTGGGAAATGAGTAGCGAAAAATAAGTGAAAGGATTATGTAGTTACAATCATGTCACTAATAACATATATTTCGCGCTTGTGAATTTGTAACTTTCAAACTTAGATTGAAATATTTAATTTCGTATTCATGTGCATGCTTGATTTGAACCACCGCTAGCATTTCTTCAAGAGGAGTGCCTCAGCGGTGATAAATTTCGTAGGCTCAGTAGATTTTAGGTTGAGCCTGGTTGAGGCTTGATGAATTTAATTGTAGATCTACCCTAGATACGAAGTTATCCGAGTTTGTCCGAACTCGATGTCGTGACATTACGACCTCAGCCAACAGGAAAAGGTTCAAACAATTACATATTGGATGTTCAAGTGAAGTTATTTCCGTGAAACGTCAGAGTTGTTTGTTTAGTAGATAGGTAGTGGAAAGATGGATGTTTGCATGGAAATGTGACAAAATATATTTTCAGCCATCATGTTTGGAATGCGCCATTCCTTAAGTAATTTTCGGGTATACTGCTGTGACAAAGACAAATTATGTAGTTCTGCACTTGCAGCAGGACCGTGAGAAATTAGTCTGAAACAAAAAACGATTGTACTCGAAAAACTACTATCATTTCTGTTAACTATGCAGTGAAATAAATGTTCGATACATACTTCAAAGAATTCACCACAGTCATTCTTATCCTCCTACACTAGCACTACAAAACGAAGAGACAGTTTCAAACATGTAACCTGTGTACTATAGTCGGCAGTTAACTTGGCGTCTCACAGCTAGTGGGTGCGGGAACAGCGGGACGGGAGGTGGAAGAGGAGGTAAGGAGGCGACACCCAGTCGAGAGCCGTGTAGTGGCTGTTAGGAAAATATCGACCCGCGATGTATACCCGAACATGGAAGTGAAGGTGGTAGCCCACAGAGGCGCGGAAATGTAATGCATAGCAGAGAGAGGGAAATAAAAAAAATTTGTGATTCGTGATTCAGTGTTCAGATGAAGAAGCGACAAGTACATATCTGCTCGAGCCTCTGCATAGGGCAACTGCAAGAGCAGCAAAGTACATATATGTTACTGATATTTAGCCAGGCATACTGCATGTTAACTTCGCTGTTTTTATAGACAACAATCAAACATTGACTGCAGAGGTAGCCCTTAAATTTGATCCGTCCATATAAACAGATTGCCATTTCCTTACCAAGTGGCATCAAAATAAATATTCCCAGTAGGTCATAGTTATCAGTAAAATCAAAGTATCCATATGTAACTGAAAGAAGTACTGAGATTATATTCTTCGTAGAAAAATGTCTGGCTGATATTCGGCCTACTTGTTCATTTCTGTTACCCGACTGACCGACATGTACAATTACATTTTTTATTTGTGTTTCTTTTTAATTTTACTATACATTTGTATGCTCTATCTTATATAATTACGTAGTAATGTGGCTTCCATGGAAGCCTTCATTGAATTCTATCACGGCATGTGTATCAAACAGTGTCGAATATATGACAGCTTTACAACATGCGGTATTTAACTTAAAGTAATTTGACAGATAAACACGTAATTCTTAACTTTAACGAGTCCAAGGCAGATCCGACAGAGCAATAAAAAGACGAACTACGATGTATCGAGGAAAAGACTGAACTCAGAGATGAACCACTAATGTAATTATTCCACGCCAGAAAATTTATTAACTCTGCCGAAAATAGAACCCAATTTTTTTTAACAGCAAGCGGGAATGTCGTGAATGAAGTGTAATTCTCATTTAATGAGAATGCATTCATCACCGATGTACACGTAGGTAACCATGTGTATGGATGATTTTAGTTGGATTTTAAATATTTTCCAGCATTATCTTCACAGAACAAGGATTAAGAGAACACATTCCCTAACAATTAATTTACATAATACATACGTATTATCTATCGTCTCATAAATAGCCGCCGCAAGTGTTATGCCACGTTAGAGCAAATTAATTTATAGAAGAGAAGAAAGAATTTAAAAAAATGTAAATAATAACTACACTAAGGAGGAAAATTGAGCCTGGCCAGCGGATGGCAAAGTTGGCAGAGAGGTTCATGGGATGATAGAAACTACTGGCGAAAGTAAGAAGAAAACAAATTTTCATAAAAAAAAACTAATTACTGGAGGCTTTCGTGAAGGCGACGTGGAACGCTGCGAACAGATAATCAGCTTAAAAAACTTCGAACTTAGTGACGGTGTTAGTGGTGGAGGTAGTTGTGGTAGTTAGAGTTTCGTGGCATAAGAGAACTTCAGCGCTTCTTGCACATTAAACTGGATAAAGCTCCAATGCTTAATTAACTAAACTTGCCGTATTAGTAATCGCTATAGTGTCAATACCCACTAAATTATTCCGACACTCAATTCACTATACATTGCTAACGAAGGAAAAAGATATTACGACTTGTTCCTGCAGAAAATTCTGGTCATATTTCCCATTCTTAGTTAAAAATGTATATGTACCCTTCATGATAGAGCGAGGTTGCGCAAAGGTAGAACGTTGGATTTGAATTTAGGAAAGGTCCCGGGTTTAATTCCCAGCTCCGCACATACTGATGTCGGTTTTCCTTGTTTTCTCGAAGTTCCTCTAGTCCAATTTTGAGTTTGATTAAGATTTCTTAACAAAGTCATAACCGATTCCTCTCCAGTTTCTTTCCTTGTGTATAGTTGTTTGTAAACCTCTCTACGTAACGATCGATGGGATGTAAATAAAAAAAAAGTAAATAATAACTTATATGCATACAAAGTTTTTATGAACAGTATATTATGAAATAATTTATACTATGATAATATTTGTATGATTTAAAACGTATAACGAGGGGCGCATGCAATAGTTAATTGAATCAATGCATGAATAGTTCACCTAAGTGACTAACGGTTTCATTGCACTGCAAATGATATGAAACGTTGTGTAAGTTTTCTCAACGACAGCTACTCTATACACTCCTTACTATCTGTTGCATGCACCTCACGTTTTCCATTTAAAATTTTTCAAGCGTTTTCACAATTCAGTTTTAAAAACGAGGTACAGTAAATTTATTTGAAATAAATATTGTATGCTTTTTATTCTTGTGTTTGTGAAATGTTGCGTTCGACTTTGTACGGAACAGACAAACAAACACAAAAGCGACTAAATATCGCATTGTAATACAGTTCTGAGCTATGTTCAAATGTTTAACATCATCGAAAAGTCAGTTAAAAATTGATTGCAATATTTATACTGAACAAACAATCAAACAGTCATATAAGAAAGCGATCTAATATAACGTTGTCATCAATTTTAACATATGTTTAAAGTTACATGTTTATAGCTCATCAAAGTTAATTTAAAGTGGTATTCGAAATAATATATATATATATATATATATATATATATATATATTAAAATAATTGTTTTTCAATTTTTTTTGCTCCCAGTGGGTATCAATGTGGTAAATGTACTCTAACGTAAGAACTTTTTCAGTTGCTTATATCATTGTTAACGCATAAATAATGTACGCTATACAACAAACATAAACGTGTTTCCGAAATGATTACTTGGTTGAGAAATACAGTACATATTAATTCAAGTTTTGCCTAGTAAATTTTGTACCTTTTTGAAATTTGGCATTCTTGTGGTTGAAAATAACAAATTATTTCACAGGGTTAGAATTCCTATGTACGTTCTCCTATACTCAAAAGAGTTTTCAGTTTACCTCTACAGAAATAAGTGTCAACCAGTAATTTATATTTATCTAATAACTCATCGAAGCATGAATTTTGAGGCTGGTAGCAAAATAATTATCTCAGAATGAATGTGGTTTACAACATTATTTTAAATTTTTTTTTCACCTTCGAATGTTTCTCTTAACTTCTGATACCTCTCTCTCTGTTCATACGATTCATTCTATAAACAACAGACAAAATGTGAAATCAAGGTAATTTCAGTACAATTTCGCGAACTCTGACGCAAGTAACATTAAGAGGGAGTGTTAGGCAATTTTACTGTATTTTCAGTTTTTGAGCAATAACATTTATCCAAATTGTATTATAAAAATTTTCGCTTCGACAAAGCATAGGACATATTCTTGGTACAGTGATTGATATTAATAATAATGGAACCTTGCAGTAATTTGTCCTGCAGAATCACTGCAAGAGTATTCTTGAAAGTGAACTTATAATTCTCTTGCAGTGATTCTACCTGAAAAAAATTACCGACAGATTCCATTATTATTTATGACAAGCAATTTGCGAAGAATATATAGGCTACTACCCTTTGTCAAAGAGAAAATTTTTATAATTAATGTTGAATAAAGTCCGGCTCAAAAACTGAAAATACAATATATGTATAACTGTCTAACACTCCCCCTTAAGATAGGACCGTAAAGTACGAGGAAGAATAAATTAATGAGAAAAATTTAAGGCATAATTTTATACAGAAAGTTTTGATACGTAACTTTAAGCTTAGAGCACTGGAATATGAGTCCATAAGAAACTATATATGGTCACCCACTGCAGTAGTTTTAATTTGATCACCAGTCAATAAGCTTCCGTATTTACACAAGATAAAATGCGAGTAGTCATAACTGAGCTTGATACGGTCAGTGGTAAACAGTCAACCAAAATTAAAATCGTTGATGGCTTATTTTAAAATAGATTCCTCTGTATTAGCAGCTGTCTGTTAATTTAATTACTATTTTTAAGTACGCATAGGATTCTGAAGTCTTTATCCTGTGCTATTGAACTCGCAAATTTTTCCAATGTCTGGTTGAAACCGCCTTGTCGTTTTCCATGTGAAGTTAAAGTGAGAAATTGTTCAATTGAAGTGTGTCTGTAAACAAAATAATGGTGAACGGCGTCCACGAATAGAATATTCATTATAAAAAATTACAAAAAAATGTGAGGAATATAACTTTTACAATTTGCGTTTTGTTATCAACCTAAGCTGTTCATCGTTTTAAAAGTAAGATATGGAGGTGGCTGTAGCCACTAGTTTAAAGTTTAACGACAAGAGTGAGCGCAGGTGGAGAAAGCTGAAACTATTGCAACTACAGACCTAATTGCATTGTTGTCGCCATATTCATAACAGTTTGATGAACATTTGTAACTGCCATCTGTGATGTTACTGCAGTTTGCATGTGCATGGGAATGTGTTTTCTCGTCATCTGGAACACATTATGTAGTGTAGTACTCACTGAACGCATTTTATGATAGTTTTGGTTTATGGCCATTTACCATCGTTTACGATTTGTTGATAAAACTGGTAAAACATCGAACATACAAGCCACGAAGACAATAAAACAGTTCATATCGTAAAGAAGAGCACTGATGTGCTAAATGCAGACAAATTAGCAGAGTTTTTGAAAAGAAATTTCGAATTGGGTGTCCAGTCAAACCGCAACAGAACAGATAGACACAAACGGAACAAAATTTAACTAATTAATCAAAAATAAAAAAACACTTAATGTTATGTCATAATAAAAGTAATAATAGGATTCGACAGACAACAGTTGACAAGATACAAGCGATTATAAAACAGCAGACGACACAGTAGCCAGAAAAAAATGCCAAGAAATCCCGAATTGGAAATTCAGTCATATTGCTACAGAACACCAACAGAACAGACAGACGAATACAAACACTGAATGTGAAAATACAATAGAAATCGACAAGGATTACAGTGTACAGTACACAAAAGATAATAAGACAACAAACAACAATGAGGATAAAACTGGTGTAGTTGGCTGGGCTCTCAGTCAATGAGAGGCAAGCAGTTTTCTGACTGGCTGACCACTCTTTAGTCGGGTTGGCAGGTGTTTTCCCAAGACTGCTATCTACAGATTTACATATTATTATTATTGTGTACTATTGTTTCTATTTTATGTAAGGGAGGCCATATTTTTATTTTTTTTTTTTTTTAGTTTGATGCTTATGATTTTGTTACAGTATATGTTTGACGATTCTTTTGTTTGTTATTTCGCCTGTTTGGTTAGCTGAGTCCCACAGGTTCATGTTCGTAAATCCTGGCCTTCTGGAGTTCGCCCTTTTTAGTGTTATTTCTGTGTTCCTTAATGCGAGTCGTTAGAGTTCGTCCAATTTCACCAACGTATATAGAACCACATTCGCACGGTGTCTGCATTTACAGGTTTATTGTTTGTCTACTGTCGGTTTTATTTTAGTGGCCATGGTTTTCGCTGTTGTGCTAGAGCGGAAAGCATTTCGTTGCTCATGTCAGTTCAGTTCGCCTAACTTCTTATTTTCTGAGAGCCTTAGGACATATGGAATAATATATGTACCAATTTGATTTTTTTTCTAATGGACACTTTAATGAATTAACTACTTCTCTATGATGGCTAGAAACTAATTTTTCAATTTAACCTATTCCTCGGTTAATGCCTTCCTGTCGTAAAAGACTTCTCTTGCTCGGTAGGCTAGGGTGCGGACAATGCCGGATTTGGTAATTGTTGGGTGGTTGAATTCAAAATGAAGGTATTAGACAGTATGTGTTGGTTTTCTTTAAACTGTGGGGAAGCGGTGGCCGAATGGTCATTCGCCTCCCACCAGCGATCCGGGTTCGATTCCTGGCGGGGTTGGACCTCGGATTTTCGCATGAGGGAATCGTGCCGGACGATGCCGTTTGTCGGCGCGTTTTCCTGGGGATCTCCCGTTTTCCCCACCCTTTCATTCCCGCGCTGCTTCACACTCACCTTATGTCACCTATCACCAGTGTTGAAGACCTTGATGTTAAGCACTGATCAAAATATATCACTTACTCACTCATTCTATAAACTGTGGTATTGAGTTTGTGGTTTCCCTGCAGACTATGGTGTCTAAGAAAGGGGATGCTAGTGTTTGATTATATTTCATATGTAAACTGAATTGATAGCTGGAGAGAATTGAGGAAGGCTACAAATTCTAATCGTGTTTTTAAAATCCATTTTGTCAGATAAGGAGAGTGCCATCTACATTTCGCAGCCAAATTTTTGGTGGCGTGGTTGTGGTGTTTAATGCTTCTTGCAACAAATTTTTCATGAGGGTACTGGCCATGAATTGTGTGAGTTCTATATGCCATGCCAACAGCTATTTTTATAAAAATTCTATTTGAACTGAATATATGGTGTAGTGAATCATAGTGCCATGAACTCCATTATCAATGATATAGGTATGGCTGTTCTTTCGCTAAGAGTGTCGTCAATTTCCAAATTAGATTTTATTATGGCGACCGTTATTCTACCAGGACATTGGTGAATAAGCTCTGGATATCGAAACTCACTAGGATGTCGACTGATACTACCTCTAGGGTTCTGGATACAGAAACAAGTGACTCGAAGCTTTTATGAGTGTAGGTATCTGGCTAGCTGAAGGTTCAACAATATTTAACAGAAATTTTGACAACATTTTGGTACGGGAAATTATATACATATATGACGAGGTTGAGAGGTGTGAGGACTCATCGCGTGTTTTCAGGAATGTTTTAATCTCAAACTAGACGAGCGTTCAGCATTCAGAAAACACAAATCCGATCCAGATATTACAATTCTTCCTAGTGACAACCGCCGAGCTACAGTCGTTCTTGATAGTACTGATTATGAGGCCAAAATCGTAGTATAAGTGATGCTTTGATAGTGTTATGCTGCAATTCTAAAAAATTAAATTTTGATCTGTGTAAATTAGCTCACTTGGTACACGCGCAATGATATTGTAAGAAGAACTGACTTCCCGACTCACTGTTACTCCTTTGAAGTGATTCGCAGATGGCAACCATAACATTTTTACCATTATTTTACTATCTGGTCTTCCATGTAAATGGACATGTGCTTATAATCTGATATGTAATTATTTACGTGCAAAGATATATAAGTTCTTAACATTCGTCCTAATACAATAATTTGCATGATATTTGTCTTTAAATACGTGTCTTGAACAGCCTGTTGACAGTTTTGTGGTTCCTGGAGAGAAAATAAATAAGCGTGTAAACATATCACAGTTTTTTCCTAATCTGCGTTGTATTAAACTAATATATATATATATATATATATATATATATATATATACACACACAGAAATTAGTGCCCAAATAGACACGGGACTTTGCAACTTGCAATCCCATTCTCATCATCCCGAGAACACAAGACCTCGTGATAGGCCGTCTGAAATCATCTCCAGGATTACATAACTTGAAATCTCTTCGGCGGATTGTGAAAAACTTTTCTTTGTTGGAGAGTTTGTCTGGAGTTCTCGGGGAAGGGTTGGGTGGAACAGGGCTCACTCGCCTTATGAAGAGATGGGGTTAGCTTGGGGTCTAGAAAGGGGCAGGGAGAGAAAAGGGAGCATTAAACATTCATGGGATTTGCGGTACAAGCGTTTGCACTTGCTCCTCTCATTTATTCTGCATGTGGGAGACGTTTCCCCCCTACTCCCTCATCCACCCCATCCGTCAGACTTTACCCTTTTACGAAGTCTTGAGGCACCTTCGCAAGGAGGGGAAAAGTAGAAATCGAGAAGGTGGGAAACTGTTAGAAATAACACAGCAGGAAAACAACAATAGCTATAGTTTTCTATTTCCGTTGCGATATGTCGTTTTATTGCATTTTTCAGTACATTCAATTATCTGGATATATATATTTTTTTTTGAGTGCCGTTTCTCGAATATCAAGCTTTCTCGCGCCCACAGATTCTTTCTATTCGGGTGTTTAGAATTGTGCGGTAGTTTGACAGGTCTGCCTTCCTCACTTGCCCTTCCTCGCCTGAACGTTCGCATTAAAAGTTAAAAAGTGGCGTTTGTAACAGATAACTTTTGCCCGACGTCTTCCAACAGACGTTCCAGCCACTGGGGAGAAAACGAGGAACAGGCAGCTCTTGCCAACTTCCCGAAGAATACGAACTGGGGGAAAAAACGTATAAATGTATTCTTTATTTTTCTTTGCAGAGTTTGTGGAACTGCTTCGTGGTTGCAATACGGAAAATAACTAAGAAACATTTACGTGCACGAAATTCGTAATTTACAGTATGCTGGTTTGCTCTCACTTCTTGCTGATTAACCATTTAATTCACAGTTTTTAATGAATGTCCCTGGTTCCCAAAAATTACAAACTTTAGTCATTATTAGCAACATTTAACATAGACTAATTTATCCCAGATTTTTGTATATGGGAATAGTGCCGGACGATGCTGCTAGCCTGCGGGTTTTCTCAAGGATCTCCCGTTTCCCTCA
>PNEQ01031695.1:13397-50230 GCA_003012365.1 Medauroidea extradentata
AAATATATATATATATATATATATATATATATATATATATATATATATATTCACACACACAACACCGTTAGCAGGAATAATAAACAAATAATATTACTTGTACCATGAATTAATATATCAACGCAAAATAAATTTTGTTGTTTAAACTTAAATTGCAGCAATTGATCGCTGAACGCGAACATTATGACTTACTTCCTAATAATTTATAAATAAGAATAAAACGTGGCGTTTCTTTAAAATTAATTAGAATACTTTGCGACACTGTTTGTATTTTCTTATAACCAGACATTTAGTAGTCGGCAAGGTAAGACATAAATCTTCCTGGTGTCAATGTAATTACTGGATGTTGTGTTGGATGACTATTCACAAAATGTTTGAAGATACCTAGACATGCAAATTGTAGGAGGCTCCGAGCAACATTTTGAACAGTTTATGTTAAAAAGAGTTTTGACACAAGGTTGAACTCGAACCTTCATCAGTCCGGATTCCTCGCAATGGCCACTAACAATACCTCAACAATAGAATGTTGAAAACAATCCATGCGCTAAATAAATGAGTAAATATATCATTTTTTTAACAACCAACCAATATCTTCATATTTCGACGCCACTACCCTCAAATAAAACTTGTCAAAACTAAACTATGTAGAAAATAATTTAAGAGGGACTTTTCATATTTGTTATAAGTGTACTTGAGAAGTAGGTATAGCTCAGTAGCATGTCTACTCAACGTTTCATTAAAATCGTAGTTTCAAATTAACACCAACGTCTTAATGGTATGAGTCTACAAAACTTTTAACCGAGTAAAAAATGTGAGGCATAGAACTTTATTTGTTATTATTTCATAATATAACGTTACGTTATCAACAAGTAGGAAAAAATTGTGTCTGGAGAATATTGTTTCTTATAGACTGAACGAAATAATTTTAATATTCTACGAATGGTTGGCTACCTTTATGTTACATATCAAAGTCCTTCTAACATTTTTGCTTGGTGAAGATTTCAGGCTATTTGAGATTGTTCAATCTATTCTTTTTATTAGTAATAAAACCATAAACTGAAAGCCTATTTTTTTATTTGGCTTAACGTCTCGTACACAGCAAGGTCTTTAGAGACGGTAAGACAACTTTACACATTAACAGGGACTACGAAAGTTATAGGCCGTGTTGTATTGTTAATTTTATTTTTATTGCCCAACGAAATTTCTTAATGGACATATTATGCAAATTCATATTTTACTCTTACAATTATCAAAAGTATTAAAAAACATTTTTTGGAACAGTACAAATGTTTATTATTCAGTTTACAAGATATTTTTCAGTAATACGCAAATGCAACAGCATATCTGAATACTCCTGTTCAAATTCTGTACGCACAGTTAGGTACGTTATGTTCCTTTTTTATAGTCTTGTGTGTGTTGTTCTTTGGTGTATACCACGGCCGTAGAAGAACAGGTCTGGACACTCGCCTGGATATTTGACCCCCTTGTTGTTTGGCTGCAGTTCACCAAGTTACCGAGAATATTGGGTTTTATTGGCGCTGATGTTAGGGCGGTCGGACTAAACTCCGCCCATTTCCTCTCCGCTAAGATAAACAATTTATCAAAACGTATTTTTTATCAATTTATGAAATACTTTATTCGCTCACAAATTTAAGAAAAGGCTCCAGCAATCTTTATTTACTTTATAAATTTAAAGATGGAAAAAAAGTTGGCGGAGTTTGAGTCCGACCGCCCGGAAAACAGCGCCAAACAGTACGTTATTCTCGGTAACTTGATGAACTACAGCCAAACAACAAGGGGGCCAAACAAAATACATTGTTAGATAGGAGAGTGTCCAGACCTGTTCTACGTCCGTGGTGTATACACAAACAACAAAATTGAGACTGAAGAAAAACTGATTTATTGAAACTAAAACTGTAATTTTTAATTTGTGAAACGAATACAAGATTACATGTACATTGCAATCAATACGTTTTACTTGTTCAGGGACTATACTTAGCGATTTCGGGAAACCATGGTAAACCAAAATCAGCATAGCTGGAGTCGAAGATCGAACCCGGGTCTTCCCGAATGTGAGTCCAAATTGTAACCGTTGCACTACTTCGCTCGGTGTACGCCTGTTGATGGTTTAAGTTGACACACCATGTATAGAGATGATGGTTTATCGCGGGAAGACTTGACTACTTGTCGGGTTTCAACGTACGTTAGCTTACGAATATATTACTGGTTTTCGTTTGTGCGTAGAATTGTTGCCCTATTTGACTGAGGCAATAAGAATACCGATATTGCAATATTTGATGAATGTTATTGTCTGCAGACAGCTACGTTGTGTCAGACGTATAACACTTAATCGTACATGTCGCAAGAAACAACAGTGTTTTCAAGGGGACGTTGGCACAAATAATTTTCGCTATATTCCAGCATCTCTAACCATGTAGTTTCTAATTTGTTCTGTTAAAGTCTGGAGACTAGGCTTTCCAAATAGTGGTCTTGTAAGCTTGCATACAGTCGTAGGAAACGTGAGGAGCCACGTTTGGCCCAGCGACCTGTGCGATTGTCCACCATCGAGGCAATCTATGTTCGATTCACGATGGATTCGACCCGGATTTTCACATTTGGGAATCGTGCTGGAGGATGTCGATGTATTGCGGGGGTTCTTAAGGCATTCTGTTTCCCTTGTCCCATCATTCCGTGGTGGCAACATACCGTATATTGTTATAAAAACAAGTATTTCCGACCATTTTACACATACGTTAGGGAGGTGAGTTGACTTGGCCTAGAAGTATAAGGTACCGTATTACGATTGGGATATTAATGCTATATGTGAAGGTTTTAGTTATATAGAATGCGTTAATCTAAATACTGTGGATTTATTCTAATATTACAGATTGCTACACTTTTTTACTACATGATTTAGATAGGAGACGAGCGGGCGTTTAGTTATTTAACTTATGTTTATGATCTACTGGAAGTTGGATGACACATTGTAGACCTTAAACCTCACCATTGTTATCATGATACCGGCGCTGATGAAGAATGGGTTGGCTTAACGACGTACGGCACGTCGCGGGTCTCGACATAGAACCGTATATGCGAGATGGTGACGGCTAGAAGGTTTGGAGAAGACAAGACCACGTTTCCTCCGATACGTAGAATGTTACCGTCTTCAGCGCGGGTGGGGAGAATCGCCGAAGCCCTTGTATTGTGCATCTAATGAACTAATTGTACAGTCCCCGCCGACAGTCGCTGTTAGCTTCGTCTTCCAGGCGAGGCTCATGTTGTATTCATAATATCGTCACCCCTAACTAGCACAGAAATCGTCGCTGTAACGCTCACCAAAATTCCTTCACATGTCCAGGTGTTCGTAAATGTTCTTCTGACTACTATGAGTAAAGACGTTGAACCACGGAACCTCCTGAGACCCTGGTGGTATATACCTCGACAATGTGTTTCAGATTTGTGAACTGTTCTTTGCATGTACCATCCTATTATAAGGATTCGTCTCTTAAATGCAGTGAAGGGTCATTTCTCTGTGACATATTCTCTCTTTTACTGCATAACCGAAAACATGTCAAAATCGTCAGGACATAATGATATTGAAACATGGTTTACTAATGATTCCACTGCTTGGATACGGATGATGAAAATACACCTTGGTTAAATTTGCGTCTACAGCTAAAAGTCTCCATTCCTCTTGGGCTGCCTATAACTTCTTTCCTCAATTTTTTTTCCAGCTTCGGGCTACAGTTTGGTCGTCATTTTACACGTAGAGGGCAGTTTAACGGTAAATGGGAGTGTAGATGTCGCTTAACGTATATTCAACAGCTAAATTATTAGAGACGGCACCTATTGCTTAGACAGGCAGAAGAACGTATCGACAACTGTTTATAGTTTGGAACAATCCCAGCATTCGTCTCGAGAGGTTTTTAAGAAGACCACTAAATCGAAATAAGGATTACTGGACTGGGAATTGGACCTGCATTCTCCCGAATGCGAATCCAGTGTGTTACGACTACGCCACAATACAAGTTCGACTGAACACCTTCATAAATGTGCTAGATGATTCATCGTCTTTGAAAATTGTAATAGTTGTTGTTGTTCCCTGAGCCGATTGCGTCACCGATGAATACATACTAAATGACTTTCAAACGAGGATATACGGACTTTGTATATGTCAATCAGGTATTCAACCCAGTTTGAAGTAATTTTACAAAAAATAAGTTAACTAAAATAAGTTTATCTTCGGCTTCTGTTCAGTCTCTTTTGTTTCGATGGAAAACTGCTCACTGCTTAGGCAACGGTCATTTGATCGCAGTTTTCATACTTACAGATAGCCTATTATGCAAAAAATATGTGTGTATGAGAAACATTAATTATCACTTCAGAAATATGTTATACATGTCTTTTGAAAATATTTAAAGATTATATATGATCAATAGTATGGACGCATTAAAATATAAAGCCTTGTGTTAACAATTAAACTTCAGTATGCTTATCTTGGCAAATTTTCAATGCTCTTATTGGAAGAGTGTATGCTCTTTTTGACAGTAATATTAAAAGTATGATAAATGTGTATTATTCAGATTTGCACGATTAGGTACGTACGTATATATCATATTCGACGTGTTTCGTCAATACATCTTCCCTCATGAAGATTCTGCCTTCCCAACTTTTAAGTTACGAGAATTACACGAGGACTTAGCGTAAATATTAATTAATTATCACTAGAAGATTATTTTTGACGATTTTTCTAGAAACGTTCAAACTGAACAAGGAAAATAATAAGAATATCAGTCTTATGAATACGCGACTACGCTATCAAATATATCAACCAATTACGGCATTAAGCCACGGGTTTATATGTGACCTACCTGTAGCATCATTTTCTAAGGATTCATGAAGTGGAGTAACAAGTAACATTATAAAGTGTCCAGTACCTTACACATATTACATGGTGGTTGGTGATTGATTAATGATCAAAATAGTTAAGACTTTTGTGGCGTAGGCCTTACTCTTTATTTGGCTTTTAATAAGAATTCCGTCTGAGAGTCAATCATTTCAACTGAACGTATCATTTTAAGTAGTAATGAATTTAGATCCATTTAATTATTTTCAAACAATTTAGATTTTGAAACAGGTTATAGACCACATCAGAATCGTCATGTTTTTGCATCATTTAGCGGCTTAACACAATGCTGAATTTGGTATACATACGATTTTCTTGGATCAGATAGTATCCGAGGAAATATATGTGATAGCATTCTGACGAGATAGTATAAGGGTACAGTTTATTTTAAATTAAATTTTCAGTTCTAAGATTTCATTTTAACTGCTTACACGCAATTTTTTTTTATTTTCTCATTTTCATATACTGAATCAGTATATACGTTTATGATTTTCAGATATATGAAATGTCATGCAACTAAGGATTCGGTCATGTTGTCGCAATTTTCTGAATTATCTCTTATCTCTCTTTCTTCAGTACTTCTGTACCGATTTTGAGGAATGTCAAGCATTTATTATGGTACTGAGCTTCTACCATCACACCTCCCTCCTGCTATTCTCGAAAACAATTTACCATCTTGCAAATGTGTGCTCATGGCCTTTATGAAGAGGTCCTTGAGAATCCACGCAAATAAATTACTATCAAGAACGTGCAGCTTGCTTGTAGACGGTATTCCGATACTATTCCACTGAGATATCCTGCCAGAGATTATTCAGTTTTAGGTTTATCTATTTTCACATGTTCTTGCGTGTTCGAGTTTTGAGTTACTCATATTAAGTTTTTCTTGTTTCTCAAGTAGCTAAGTGGGACTCTTAGAGCCATCGATTGTAATGTTTTTTTTTTAGGTAATATTCCCAATTCACACAACACTTTAACGTTTCCCAAGATACTGGAGTAATAATTGAAGGACACGTTATAGGTTTATTCCATGGGTTCTTCATGATTGTGTCACAAGTGCCAGTAATAAAACACACATAACTTTAAATTTTATAATTTTTGAATATTCACTAGTATTCGTCCAAACTATTGTTTACGTATTTTGTTTGTTATCAAATCATGTGAGCGTATCAAAATTCACTACGAGACGCCATTACAAGGAACGTGGTTTTCAACAAAAACTTCTCACTGTAACTGCATCCGGACCTGTAATAAAAATATGAATTACGTATAAACAACAAGTATTTGTGACACGTAAATTTATGAATCAGCAAAAGGAATTAATATTAAACTACAAGATAATATGTTGTGGCAGTGCCATAAAAATTTGATTAACTAAATAACTGCATGTAACGGTTAGCAAATGATGCTTAATAAATACAAACACTCACATGCACAAAAGTTTTGATGTGTTACACTTATTACTGTTCTGAGAATGAACAGATTTAGACTTTAGAAGCTAATACTTTAACATTAAAACTGACAGCAATATTACGCTTGGCGCAGTTTCGTCACAAACGAACATTACTATGCAACTGTATATACATTTACGACAGGCTGCAGCACATTAAATTCTCATTGTTTAGAAGGCCTACACTTAAATATTTTTCGAAATAACTATATTATTTAATTGCTTACTGCCGGTTTATGACAGCTAGTATAGCAGTGTAAAAACATGGATTTCTGAGAACCAGCCATAGGGTAGGAACAATAAATTAAATATATATTATAAAATTCGACAAATAAATCTGTCCGCATGTAAGCCTAAACAATGCAATAACACTTCCCTAAAATAACTATTATTTGTGCAATTACGGCTCAAATTCAGTGAATTAAACCTCAAACTAATTTTATTTTTATGTTCTTCAGGAAGCATTGAAATTAATTTTTTTCGTGGCTTTATCAGTTTTTGTGTAACATGCATTAAAAATATGCAGTTTTTAAAATTGAAATGTGATATTTAATTATTACAAAAATAAAAATTGATGAACCTTATTCGTATTACTGTAATGTTTGTTTAATACATTTCAAATTATGTGTAACTATTATTAGAGACACTGTAAAATCGCGAAAATGTTTAAAATAGTCTCCAATAAACTTATTATATTAACCGTGACACGTGTGAACAGTTTTGGGACGAATCACACACGCTGTTTGTCCAAGCTGTACAGTTCTAACTGGGCCTGTTGTAGAGAGAAAAAATGCTACAAATAAACCATAGCCAATGTTGATACGAAACATTCAGTGTTATATACATCACGTTAGAGCCTAACAAACAGTCAACTATTCCCGCGATTTTCCGGTATCTCTAACTATTATTGAAGCTGTTTCATTACTTCACAAGTTATTATACTTTAAAATTAATACTGGAATGCAAGAAATATGGCGATGTTTTTCAAGATGTCAGTTACTGGTATCAGGAACTTTCCACATTATTAAGTGTGCCAAATTTGGTGCTTTAATCCAGCGTGTAACGGTCCTGGCACAGATTAGCTTTGATAAATTCCACTTTTGTCAAGCATTCCAACGTTCAGTGTTCCGATAAAGAAATGTCACAAAACGTGTCTTGCATTATCCTGATGGTTATTTGACTGTTAGTTTGGAAAAACAGTTTTGAAATTACGTTTTGAATGTATTCATCTGGTATGTATACTGCATAAGTAAAATATTGAGAACATTTCATTTTGTTTTAAAAATATGCTCCCTGTGGTACACGTAAATTTAATTTAAACTGTTAGCATAACATAAAATTTCTTCCGTACTTATATTTTCACCGTTTTTAGCAATGCCTTTCGTCTAAATTTAATTATATTGTTACTATTTTGATTAGTGATAGTATTTTTTGTGTATTCCTTGCAATTGAAAAGTTAATACTGTCTAAGTTTGGTGCCGTTGCAGAAGCGATGTTTAGATAGCGCAGAATCACGGCAGATTGTCAGTCACACGTTTTGCTTTGAGTAGAGTTGGCTGTGAGATGTGATGTGGAGGAGTGTAAGGTTCCTAACATTTACTCGTCTGTTCTTTCATTTGATAGAAGTTTCTCGGTTAGCATCGTGATCCGGAGCACTGTTGTGGTCTGTAAGGAATAAGTAAAATACGGTGGAGATTTTAGTGGAGATTGATACACGGACTGCTTTTCTCTAAGTGTTTCGCAGTGTTACAACACCGAGGAGGTCCAAGCCATTAGTTAACTTCAGCACTGGTAAGGCAGAGTATAGAAAAAACGTTATTTCATCTGACTTGGAAATGAATTTATAATATCTTTACGTTCACTCTAAATCGAAATTAGTGAATATTCACTTCTTTGCTAACGGTTTTTCACAGATTCTGAATCGAGAAGTTCCAAAAAATAACCGTAAATTTAGTGAATATATACTGATTCAATTTAGGTATGTTGGCTCTGTAAATATAAATTTATTAACATTCACTTACTTGCCAGTGTTATTTTTTTTTTTACAAAATTAATTAGTTCAAATTGTTCCATCATGAATAAAAAAAAAAAAATATATATATATATAAGTGAATGTTAACTGATTCAGATTTAGAGCGTACCAACCTAATAAACCAGTTAGTAATGCACGTCCTATGGCTTTGCCGTTGTTTGCTAAATTTAAAGTTTTGCATTTATTAGGTGAATAAAGATTCAGGTATCTGTATTAATGTGATAAATTTATTGATAAATTTGAAGTCAGATATTGTGCTTTGTATCTTTCGATGAACAGTGGTTTTCCCAAGTTTTGTATGCGCACTGCGTTCGCTGTTAATTTCACCGTCATTATTAAAGCCAGAAAATAATTTGCTTGGTGGAGTGCAAATATGCCATGCATTTTTAATGTTATGTGATTTAACGAACTCTGCGGACTTTCAACAAAGTGAATATCAAAATTGTGTTGAATAATAATCAAATAGCGGCGACTATGACAGTCACGTCAATGTGAGCTTCGTGTATGGACGATGTTGTTACGATTTATTAATTTCCAATTATTAGTTATTGTGTTACGACATAATTTCTGCCCCATGTGTCCAGCAAGTCCTTTTCAACTGTGCT
The DNA here is from genome assembly GCA_003012365.1 of Medauroidea extradentata. Classification (NCBI taxonomy): domain Eukaryota; kingdom Metazoa; phylum Arthropoda; class Insecta; order Phasmatodea; family Phasmatidae; genus Medauroidea; species Medauroidea extradentata. The sequence continues at coordinate 22,388 of PNEQ01031695.1, forward strand.
TGTATTCCTGGAAATTAATATAGATTTATTACATTTTTGATGGCCAAATTTCAACTATTATAGGTGTAGTGTTTATCGGAAAATGTAATATTTCGTAATGAAACTTTAATAGATGTTAGTGGTTTTATTGCAATTTCCACCGTATTCGATCATACATGATTGGATGTAAGTTGTAGATACAGATTATTTTTTCAAAAAACGTCCAAACATTTTTACTTATGTTTGTAAGAAAATTATACACTTTCACAGATGTTCAGTTATAGCGCACTAAACTTAACATTGGCTTAGTCAAATAGGGATCCACCAGTATCGGTAGAAAAACTTCAGAAATAAATATATTAAATCGAAGCCTAGCAAATAGTCAATTTTTTCCGCGACAGATCACCATCTATATTCATTTGTTAAATAAATAAGTTAAAAAAAAAAAATACAACTTTTTATACCCTCATCACATTCTACTGTAAAAATATTCCTACTCTCAATTACCTGCGCTGTCAACCAATATTGTGTGGAACATAAATAACTGTTTGGGACAGCACAAGTAAAAATATGACTACTTTGAAATTCAACATTTTCATGATATGTCTTCTAGATCGAGATTCTGGATTCTATGGTAATACTTATATCGTAGTCTTAGAAATGGATCATGTGTCTACCAGCGAGCTTCAGCTTTTGGCTTCCGTACAAATACAGCGATAGACTCCAGCTCCAGGCTCCTGCGAACAGCTTATATTCTTGTTGTGTACCATGGCTTCTAAGCAGTAATCTATCTCTGCGTACATGGTCATTGTCCCTGAGATATAGCCACACTAGGTATCCAGCTCTTGCTTGCTGATAACGGGCTTCTGAATAATAGCCTAGCTCCATCTCCTGTCCCTGAACAATATTCCATCTCCTGTCTCCAGTTCTTTGCTCCTTATTAACAATAGTGCATCTTCGAGTACACAGTCCATTGCTTCCGAACAATAGTTCCGCACCGAGCTTGGATTTCGCATCTTGGTCAACTGAACCATATTACAGCTCTAGTTTTTAACTCTCGACTACTAAACCATAATCCAGCTCTGGACTCCTTGTCCTAGGTTCCTGAGCGACTGCTCGAAAATTATTTAAATGTAAGATAGTTATTCAATACGTCAATGAGGGTTTAAGAAGACAGTCGTAACTGAACGTTAAATGACCAGAACCATATTTTCACCGAAGACATCAGAAGTTGGTATTAACGCCTCTATAAATAATCAATCATCAGCACACGAAATTTAATACCACTAAGAATTTTTTCTCATTGGTTGCTCTGTGGCGTCTTAATAATTTAATTTTAGTATATCATAAATATAATTCGGGTACGGAGGACGAATATGTTTATCTTTTCACGCAGAGGAACCTGTGACAGTTGGTGTAGACTCCTCTTATCCATACCGACATTATTGAAGCCCGAAACAACCTCAGTATGACTTTTAGAATTCGTGCTGAGGTTTCATCGTCAATGATGATGTCATTAGAGACTAATGTTCGTAAGAGAATAGGTAAGAGAAGTGGTCGTGGCCTGTATTAATGGAAATATCTCTTGATTTGTTTGGAGTTGTCTAGGAAAAACCCAGAGGAACGGAAATATGGTCATATGCATCTATACCGTAAATTTTTTCCGAAGTTGAGTCACATAACTATCACTGGGACTGTCCTACGATCATTTAGAGTGTTCCCGTCGCTATCCGACTGCCGGTCGCAAGAAAGGAATGAATTTTGCGGTGACAGATATTGGGACTTAATATTTGCCCCTTTATTCTGTCACATTGGCAAGTGTGTCACGCACTGTAAAAATATTCTAGGCAAATTTTGAACCGAATTGTAGTTCCTGAACCATACAAACTGGAGATGTATAGTGAAGGTAATTCACGATAAAGTGAGTACTTTTGACGATCATCTTGTGAAGAACATTGGTCAAAAAATATTATTTATCGTGCCTTTATACGTTAACATTTTAGTATAGTACAATGTATTCATTTTGATGGGTACATTGAGTGCTTCGTTAGTGATAAACTGAAAGGAAAAATAACCATAGCTTCGAAAATGACCACTTTATCCTGAACCGCCTATACAATAGCTATTACCAGCGTCTTCGTTCGCGTATTTTTTCATTTAATGCGAAACTATATTTCGTACGATTATTCGGCATGTGTTAAAATCCCACTCAAGAAAGAAAGAGTTTGTGTTTTAAATTAGTTTATTGAAGTGGATTTGGACACACGAATCTTTTTGTTTTTTTCCGCCTGGTGCACTCACGAATAAAGAACAAGATTTAAGAAACTTGTAAAAATATGTAATTTTATTTTTAATATATTTCCAAAAACTTTTTCCAAAACAAGAATATTTTGCTGAAATTTATAAAAGTTGTAAAATAACATAATTTTTCAATTTAAAAAAAAAATCTAATCACAATATTTTTTTTTTGAAAATTCTAAACGTTGCATTAGTGACTACTTTTAAAAACATTGTGAAAAATGAAACTTTTTCTCTTATTCTTCATGCACCCCGTTCTGCCCACTGTCTCGTCTTGCTTCCTCGCACTTCCGCCATACATAGATCCGTTTTTCATAAACTTGCGGTCGCGCGCACGAGAACTCAGAATGTTTCATCGCAATCGAATGAATACATAGGATAGCATATGTTACAAACAATCCGACATCCATTTACATTGGTATAGATTTAATCATGAAATTATACAGATCTTAGGCTTTGCTACGTGGTGAATGGAACAAGTTTAGCATGCGGAACGAACAGTGGTGCAGTGGTTATACCACTTACCTCGCTCCAATAGACTCTTGTTTGGTTCCTAGCAAGGTTGCCCCTGATTTATCTCATGTGGGGAACGTTGCAGACATTACAACTGGCTGGTGAGTTTGCTGAGAGCAGTCTCATTTATTTTACCCATTCAATCTGCAGTTCCTTCAAACTGGCCTGACAATATCCACACATGCGCTCAGTACTGATAGGTAGAGACCCGAATATTTGGTGCAAAGATTTTTGCCGCTCTTTGTTTCAGTGCCTTACGTGCACACCTGCAGCTCAACTTAATGGCTATTGACAGAGTGCTTTTGTGCAGAGTCGTTATTCATTAGACTGTGCCAATCAGTACACGGATAACTGCCACACATCTAGTCTGTGATTTGCGGGTTTAACCTCCACACGCTGGGTGTTACGGCATCCAATCACTGACCACAAAGCCGGATGTAGATGCGCGCGTAAGGCACTGAAACGAAGAACTGCAAAAATCTTTTCGCGAAGTTTCCTATCTCTACTGATAGGCCTTCTCCAACTGTTTCCCGTTTACAATAAAGTATGCTTTCACGTTTATTCCTAACATATTTATGAGCACCATAAAAATATGCTGACAATTTTTAAAAATATATGTTTTCTACTGCGCTTGTGCATAAAATTTGATACATTTAGTGATAAATGCTTTTTATTTTCAGAGCATATATAGCCAGCTGACGGCATGTCCGTGGTAGTCTTTGCGACTACACTGACCGACGCTCATGACCAGTCACGTAACGAGTTACGTAATGATTCTTGGCCTTCGTGTTGGAGGTTTGGGGTTTATTCGCCTACGTTAACATTGTCCGAATTTTAACAGAAACAAACACCCAGAAACTATCTGAGACACTCTTTTACATGCGTGCCCAGTTCACTGTAGCCACTGTAAGTATGTATTAAAATTATTTACTGTGCTATTGGTTTAAAATGTTTTTGTTTGAAGATCAGTTTGCAAATAAAGGTGAGGGCAATAGTTGAGACGACTTACACTTTACCATTCGGAGCCAACATTCGTACTAGCGTTACTTGGGTGGATAAGAGCTACATAAATGAACAAAATTGAAACATATGGTTTTGGCTATGGGGTTAGATGTATTAAGATGAAGGTATGTTGTGACATACGTGAAGCCGCGAATGTAGGCACCGTTTTGGTGCGGATGGTATATCTTTTCATCTAAAACAATGGTGAACTAAATTTTATGAAAATTATTATTTGTGCTTCAATCGTGTTATTGGTTCACATATTTAAAGAGAAACTATTTTCTCCAAACAATGTGGACAGACATACTGTACACAAGATATATTTGTCTTTCGATAAGTCATTTAAGATTTACTGCTGTTCGGAATCCGCGTAAAATACATTTCTTACAGATAGCGCAACGTTCTGGGTATACTAAGAACCACGTTTCCAATCGTCCGTGGAACAACGGACAAACTCCAAGGCTCTGTCTGCTAGATAAACGGCATAACCACCCCTCCTTCGTTAGTGCTTGTTTTGAGGAATTGTTAACATTATACTGCCAGGACTCTTAGCTAGTAGCGCTGTCAAGAGCTGTGATAGAATCGCCCTCTGAGTCCGGTATTGTTTGTTCTGTGTTGTATTGCGTATTGCCCCAGGGCTAGGGAAACAATGGTGTACGCAACAAGGCAGCAAATGGACGGACGGTGACCATGGGAACGGGAGCTAGCCAGATGTCTCTGGACTGCAGGAACGCGCAGAGATGGGCGATGTGGCGCCGGACGCCGAGGGACGCGAGAACTACTGTCTCTCCTCGGACCCTCTGGAGGGAGAGCTCGTCCTGTTGCCAGAGGAAGCCGAGCTACTTTTGGGTACGGCCGTTCCCACACATCGTTTGCAACCATAAGTATGCCGATGTTCTAGCATGCTACTATCTAAATCGAAATTAGTGAATATTCACTAAGTTGCCAGTGGTTTTGATGGATACTGAATGTGGCTGTTTCAACAATCGGATCGGTGAAAAATTACTGGAAAATAGGTGTTGGCACTGCAAATCGAAAATTGTTAATACTGACTGATTTACCAGTGGTTTTTAACAGAATCAATCATTTGAAGCTGATTAATGTGCAATCTGTGAAAACGACTGCAATAGGCCGTATACGTTTCCATTCATTAATCCTGATTCAGAGTGCAATGAGTACGCTTATTGGGTAAAATAGTTTTGCCTTCTGCTTTTACAACTTGTGTTACGTTTTGCTTTTAAATTGGCCATGGAAATATTAAGCTGTATACTATGATTACTTAAGGGGTATGGAAAGGTACGACGTCGAGCCGATAACTGGAATACTCTATCGTCAGGAAAATCTGAACTTTTCATCAAAATTTGATGAGATTCTTTTTCGAGTAGGTCAGCGGACGTTTATTCATATAGCACTATGCGGTAGTATGCTTTACTTTCGAGTAAAAAATTAAAAGCTGTTTTAAGAAAAATAAGGGCTTGAAACCATAAAAACTACAAAAATGGAAAACTGTCATTTTAATCAGATTTAATGTGATGATATCTAGGCCTCTACAATAACCGAATATTAAAAATACTCGCGTTTTGATTTGAAAGTAATTTTGCTATCCAAAATTCCTTGCGCGAGAGGTTTACGGATGTTAAAATTATTTTCAAATAAAAATGAAATGTTCCGTCTTGCAAAACCTGAATTATGTCGAAATTATTATTTATTTCTGTGCTGATCCCGCCTTTGTAAAGAGATAAAGTTCTGTTCGTCACCCCAGCAGTGGAGTTACAAATGAAAATTAGAGTAAAATTTAAATAATTTTTATATCTAAAATTTTGAAGTAAACTCTTTAAAACAAAATTATTCTAGACGGTGTTTCTTAAAAAAAATTGCCAAAATATTAATTTATGTTATTTTATTGCTAACACACAATGTTTAAAACATCGTTAAAAACGTATTTGACAAGTATAATCCAATCCGAATGTTTCTAAATACATGTATATATCTTTATTTCCTAAGTTATTTTGCGTACAATTGCTTCTTTATAAAAATCCTATAATTTATATTTGTCCATTGTGAATAATTTTCTTTATCCTTGACTCCTCTAGCTGCAAATTAGGTTGGCAAGTTACATAAAGACGCTACCTCAAATGCCTTACAGTATGTTCAAAAATATGTTTTTATGACTATATTCCCCATGTGTTCATTGTGACATATGTGCGAAAAGCACACACTTCGGAAAAGGATGCAATATCATCCAACGTAGCCAAAAACGTGAAGTTTAGAATGCCGTGTATAAAATGCATTACCTGAACGTAAATGCAGCTCGGATAGAAATGTTCACTGAACTTGGCTACAGATTTTCTTCAAATAAAATTACATGTTCACCAGTAAATTCCATAATAGAAATGGATAGGCGAAAATTTTTCTCGTTAGGTCAGAGCTTGTATGTTGAGGCAATGCAGCATTTGATTCGCGTTTGAAAGTCGCACTTGTACTCCGTCGCTTCTGAGACTATAACGTGCAGATAGGAGGCTTCAAACAAATATGTCGCGGTGTGTTCGTAAACAGGTTTTTTCTACGAAACTATTGCACGTGTATACAGTGTGCCAACGAAAAGGAAAAAAAAAGTACACTTCACACTAGGTCGGAACCTCATTTTTAATACACCATGTTCATTAAAAACACTGTTTATAAGCCCTGAAACATAGCTAAAAACAGCCTTTTCAGACTGGCGTACTTAAAAAAGTAGTAACCGAATGTATGCGAAACTCAGGTTGCGATGTGCACTGAACTTTGATACAGACTATCCGCCAATAAAACTATATGGTCGCCGCTTAGTGTTCCATAGTAAAAACGGTTCGGCGGGAAGCTTGCACGCTATTTCAACGCTTGGATCGTTGAGGCAATTCGGCATTTTATGCTCGCTTCAAGGTCGTTCTTATGTCTCCGTCGTTTCTAAGCCTCACGCACGCAGGTGAGCGGTACCCTTGAGCTTGAGTTCTGAAAGTCGAGCAATATTTGTTCCCATTAGCAGTCACCGTCAGCTTCGAAGAGAGTAGAGGTTCGCTCATCGACGGGGTAGTATGTGGGAATCGTGCCGAACGATGCCATTGGTCAGCGATTTTTCTTTGGGTCAGCACTTACCAGCGAGGTCTTTTTGTAGTTATTTGTATTTTTACTTTCCAGATTATGTATTAACTTTATTAAACCGTAAACCATTGGTCGAGACTAATGCATTATGCCATCGTATTAAGATATGAAACTTTTAGAGACACATAAATAGTTCATTAGTGAATATGAAATGAAACCTCCACCTGCTACCTAAGAGAAGATTGATTCGCGTTTACATTTACAATATATTACTTCGCTCTCCGGTAAAATTTAATAAGGACAACGAAATAACACGTATATATGTGTAAAAATTCCTTAACAACATGCGACAAAAATATTTTGCATGTCTCTTATAATCGTCTATTACCACATGTAGCGAGTTCAGTGGGTGCAACTAACAATGCCCGATATCTGTATAGAAGTGTGTCTTATTCAGCAGACAGGGCGTACTGCTTGTGCAATAGTTGATGTCTGGAGGAAAGTGGGATTTTTCCTTCAGTCAGGAAGTTTCACTTGCTCAAGAAGTTATCCCCTATTTATAAGCGTGGTTTAGTCTTCAGTTATGGAGTACCACATAGACAAGAAGTGATGGTTGATGTCTGGTTTGAAGTATGACTTGTACACCAAACAGGCACTTGTTCAAAAATCATGGATAGTGTCTGGATAAAATTGCCCGGAAGTGAGGGAGTACCACACGTGCAATAAGTAATGACACGTGTGAATGTAAATATGACATATCCAGTTAGCAGCAAGGAGAACGTGTTGAAGAAGTAATGGTCCATGGCAGGGTGTTCACTAGACGGATATATTTCAAAATATTAAATCGTGACTATGCAAATGTTTGACGTCTCTTATTGGATGCAGCTTGTACCATTGTCAAATCCTGTAATAAGATGGGACAAAGTATTATGTTTGATAAAGTGCAGGGCTAATTATTGCATAGCAGTGGCTGCAGGGAAGCTTTTCCAGGCAATGATTGCCACCTATACGAAACTCATTTATCTGATGTCTGGATGGAATGTTAACTTGTTTGGCAGGCAGGATGTGCCACGTGTGCAAGAAGAGGTATCCAATGGAGCAGTTATGGCGTATGTGCTGGTGCAGCTACTACCTAGCACACGAGGGCTGCCTCTATCGTAGGCTGATGAGCCAAGTCGACCCGGAAACGTGCTCTCTGTGCGGTTTCCAGTACACCTTGCAACGGAGTACCGAATCCCGCTGGCCCTTCTTGGCCTGGTTCTTCTACCATGCCAACAGATTGCAGGTACGCCGAACACCATGTGTAATATTAGTAAATGTATGCAGCGTAGCAAAGTAAGTAATGCTGTATTGCGGATATACAGGTTATGGGCCTAAATTTTTTTTTGCCTGCGATTTACTTCGAAACTGTACCAGTATTTGAATCATGACGGGAAGAATAAGCTTCGACGTCCTGAAGCTGATATAATGACAGTATCTGCCTACTGTTCTTTCCATAAACATTGGAAAATTTTAACCAGGGTATTCGAGAAGGGAATATAATATTTGTCCTTTCGAACATGACTTCTGTTATAACCCATGTATTATACCCTAACCATAGTGTGATTATCTAGAGCAACTAACTAATTTTTGCTAATTTTAATTCACTGCACTTTAAACAATCAATTCCTTCGTAGTTTTCAAATACAATTTAAGTTAGGTTTGAGTGACAGGGTAAAAATAATTTTAAGCGATATCAAAATTAAGGTATGTTTTGTGTGGCAACTCTTCTTTGACGTGCACTGAAAGTGCCACGTTCTGATACACGAGTGTTTCGCAAGCCAATAAAGTAAGATATTTTCTTCGATACTGCTGGTGAGTACTGATATACCTTGGTGATTGTCTCCGTACAAAGATTCGAAGCTGAATGTTATGTACTAACACAATCATTGAGAAACCGTACTTTGTATCACTCTTCAAAGATTTGGTACTAACCCAAAACATTGTTCTTTCCGCGAATTTTAACAATAAACTTCGAAATTGTGTTTGACTAAATGACTGGCAAATCTGCTATTTTGAGACACTTTTTTTTACTAAAACAGAACTAGTGGACCATAAATAAACGAACATAATTAATTACTGTTTGATTTAACTTTTCAAAATAAAATGAATATGTAACGTTTGTCAGCTCTAGTACTCATGTAATGAGTTCCGAAGCAAATCGCTCTCTGTATACAAGCAGATGAGAGTTCCTTTACAGCTTTCACTAATTTCAAAACTGGCCTGCAGTAATTGATCGCGACTATACCATCAATAGCTGGACACCTCTGGTAATGCTCCAGCCACAAACTGGCAAGTGATTCTCTGCCTTATTTTTATTTAATGGGGTTGTACAGAAACGTCAGCGATTGTAACCACCTGTTTCAATTGTTATAATGTTCCAATAAGACTTCGTATGCTACCGTCATATGTTGATACTTTGACTGCACGGTAACACTGATCGACTTAAGGTATTGGTTTTGTGACAATTTAATGAAGATATAAATACGTATAGTGAGTAAAAATTTTGCAATTTTTTTAACCACATTAAATATTTCGAGCTGGTCCCTCTGCAGTCAACGTATACACATTTGACAGTATTGTTCATTGCCCACAACAAAGTTTCTGTTTTCATCTGGCTGACTTTTCAAAGAGATTGTGTATGCTGTTAGCCACAACACGAAAGAGAAATGCCCTTTTGGTATGATGTAAGCAAACATTTCACTGCTAACATAGATCGGAGTGCATTTTCTAAATGAATATATATATATATATATATATATATATATATATATATAATAGTGATTCTCTGGGCCAGGTACTAGTATATATCGGGTTCGAGTCCCGGTATGACTATTCTTACCTAGGTCACCCGTTGTAATTCGAAACAACTTTCGTTTGGGATGGCTCCTCAATACAGGCTAAGGCAGCTTCGTTACATTTTCTGCTGGATGAGCAGAGGCTCTCTAATAATTCCTGTGACGGTACAGTGACTGCTGAAATAGCTCTAAGGACTATAACAGCTTACGTATATATTTGGCTGTCCGAACGACTAGTTCTGTCTAAAAACCTCGCTGACGACGAGATTGTATGGCCTATCCACATATCTACCTACCTTTCTACTTTCCTAGTTGTAGGTATCAGAAGTAGTTTGTTCTGTTCTTCCTCCGAAATTACGAACAGGTAAACTGTTCAAGGTAGTTCGGCCAGACTTTTAGCCAATGCACGAGTCAAAATATCGAAAAAAGACCGTTGTTGGACTAAGGTGGAGTAATGACACAATCATACTCACCTTAATACTCCGCGTACATAAATTATGTTCAGTGAGGCAAATTTCAAGACTTGTGCCGTTATTTAAGTTATTCTACTTCCAAGTCAAATAACTAACTGCGAGAGGCCCGCGTAATTGGGAAACATAATCTCCTAATTATGGTGTGGTAAGCAATTATGAAACACCAAAATAATTTTTGCATTTCTTTCGAATTTTGTTTTTGTGCTAAATGTATATAATATAGTATGGGAAAGGTAAAAAAGTATATTTGGAAACTAACCATACAAAACGGCATAACATAATTATTCTGGAACTGAAGAAATTGTATAATGACTGGACTTGTGTTGACGAATGAGATTAATCAACCAATGAGTTATTTGCTCTGTAGTGGTCGTTGACATTGCCATTGAATAGTCGCTATCAAGATACGCCTAGTTGAGAAAATGAGTTAACAGAAATTCTGGCTAAACACGGTATTGTTGGTGTTCCTCGTACACTCCTAGCCCAAAAAAAATTAACAGAAAAAATTGCTTGTATTATGCAGATAATAAGACATGAGAAAACCGTTTAACACATTATTTTTCATGATTTTAATAACCTGCAGACTCGCCTATCGCAAGAAGATAAAATGTAAGGGTACTGGAGGACATCGAATATTAATATTTACGTGTAACATACTTTGAATGTCATTCCTAAGTACACTACACGCACGCTAATTGAACGGTTTTCGAATAAATTTATCTCTGTCGAATTTCTGTCCACAGCTCGGCGGTCTGGACAGTTAACATTAACTTTCGTGATTTTTGAGCACCAGTTTAAATAAATCCTGGTACAATATTATATATTAATCCTAACACATTATGCTATGCTTATTATATGTTCTTAAAAAATCAAGTATGAAATACCGTAATTACAGGACATTATATTGTAATCATGGTAATTTCACAACAGTTCTAGTGCGTTGTGCCGTAACTATGGATGGTGATTTATCGCGGGAAAAGTTAATTGTTTCCTGAGCATTAATGTTTTTTTTTTGGTCGGAGATTCCCTCTTTGACTGGGCCAATCCTATCTCTGGTGCTCTTCGACTGGACGTCAGTTATTCGTCTGTGAACAGCTAGTGTGTCATATAACCGGCATCCAATAATATAGTCATTCATGCAGGATGCTGCAGTGATTTTAAAAATACGCTGTAATAAGAGATTCTCGCGATTTTCTAGCCATAACCTAGAAACATAATACCGAGCGAGGTATCGCAACAGTAACACCTTTCACTCATATTCGAGAAGAGCCGTATTCGATCACCGGTTCCGGCAATTCTTATTTCGAATCTCCATGGTTTTCTTAAATGGCACCGGTCGAATGCTAGCACGGTTCCTTAAGGCCATGATCTTTAATTTATTTCAAACAATTGCAAACAACTCGAATATTTTTTAACCTAATGCTTTGAAAATTTTGAGACTGTGTACAGTCATACGATACACCATTTTACCAGAGCGTTTATTAAAAATAATGTATCGTTTGCTAGCAAACAATTATTTTGCTTCATTTTGGCTTATTTTGACAACAAAATTTGTGCTATTTCAGGGGCCAAAATCGAAAAATCCGTTTGGTGTATTGCAACAGAAAAATTCAGATACAAACAGTGAGTCTTAAAACTGCCAGAATGAATTTTTGATATATGTGTAAATTTGCGTTGAAAACCATGTTTTCGAAACCACTGCAAAACTAAATAGCGAGGCCTCAACAAAGGCCATTGCCGACTCTTCTCCCAGTTTCTGTAATTCAAGTTGTGTGTCGCCTTCGCAAACGACCTCGCTTGTCGACCAGATGTACAGCACGCGCCACGTAAGTTGGCGGGTAACGAGCTGGAATATGTTGTATATAATAATACTTACGTTTTAAATCCGAATGGCTAATTTACATAGGTCGATTTCATTCCGGTATTTATAGGCTACTAGGTGTTGCATTTATCTGTTGCGTGAATTCCTTCAATGTGCCCTTCACTCAGTAGCTGCCACTCCCCATCTAAGCTGGCGCGCAGTGTAAGCCCATTTACGTTACCTTGAATCACAATATCGTCAGCTTAGTGCAAGAACTGGGTAACTTAAATTTTCCAAGATTAAGTTATCTACAGATGTCTACACTACCCTTATGATTGTTCCTTTTGATATGTATACATTTATAAATGTGTTAATTAGGAGTATTGATGCAAGACGAATTTGCATTTCAAAAAATAACTATTTGTATGACAAAAGCAATTTTCAGTGTTATAGTTGGATATCTCCAGCTACCTAGTTACCTAGTTGTAGCATTAAGCCGACGATGAGTGTAAGACATGGTGAGGTAATTATGGTGTGACGGCAACACTGCCTCTAGATAGGTATGGCAGCGCTGATGGCGGCACTACTGTCGGTAGAGACGACGCTACTGATGACAGCGGTGGCTAGAGAACTATGGCTACAGCGGCGCAGTGCTTGGGGTGAGTTGTGGTACGAGCTGAAGCGCCAAGCTGGGAAGATATCCCTCGTCTCGTGGCTGCTGGTGCTGATGATGCTCGGGGTGATGCTGGGCCAGCTCAGCGTCATCGTCATGCTACTGCTCAATACTTGGAGGACTTTCCGTCGCTGGAGGAGTCGCTCTTACGTCTTCGTCGGCGAATTCCCCGCCGAGCTGTCCACCTAGCCACCGTCTCCACCTCTCCGCACATCGTCAACGTCTTTCCTCCGAGAGAAAATTACAAATTATGTTCCTTTCCTCCGTTGTCACCAGTTTCTGGCGTTCGCTAATGTTATCAGAATTTTTATTGCGGAAAAAATTCATATTTGTTATCATTAACACTCTTCAGTTTTGTTTAGCAAATATTTCTGTATATTTTTGTTTGAAAACTGTTGCTACAAATATCACTACGAATAATTATTTCTATATTAAATCTGTAGAAATTACAATGTTTAATTATTGTATGTTTGTATTTTGGAGATTCAAAAAGTATAATGTCTTACATGAATTATTGTATGCACGTATCTGTGATTTGTTGTTACCGCCATTTAAATTATTACTATAGATTGTATGTAACAGGACCCATTCTTTATCCTTCCTCAAAAGATTCTACTATAATATTCAATACGTTGCATTTAATAATTTCTGATAAATATATTTTAAGAAATATCTAATTTTATAATCAGGCGATACAGTTGTAGTTTTATTTAGATGTGTTATTACAGAAAAGCGTATTCAGTATTTAATATATATGTATATATATAAAGAGAGAGAGAGAGAGAGAGAGAGAGAGAGAGAGAGAGAGAAAGGCTGAAGCAGCCCTAGGATACACTGGTACTCATCTTATATAAACATAATAATTTTCGTTGTATGACAATAAATATTGCACTTTCATCCTTAGGCATAAATCGGTTTTCTGTTTGCAAGAAAGCAGTGGTGGAAACTTGAGTTCGTTGTTCCCGCTATGTTGAAGTGAAACATGAGATGTGAGTTTCGCATCTCACAATGTTTGCTTAGCTTGTTCTACTGCCAAGAACTTTAACCAGTATTAATTAAAAAAAAGTAATGGTCATTTTGTACTGCGAAGTTCAGTGGTTGAACTTTCTGTAATTTGTTTTTTGTAAACGTAAATGTAAAATAAACCTTAACATTTTTGTATAGGTTGTTCGGGAGCACTAAAAATATCAACCCTTTAAAAAAAATATCTTGCTATTAGCACTAACACTAGTTGCCTTAACTACTTGTATGGCTGGCAGCGAAATTACGCAATACAGTTCCGTGAATTTTCCTATTTTAATACAATTCTGAAACAAAATCAACCGAAATTTACATAATTGTAATTCATATAATTAATTGTTTTTTACCAAACCATATCGATTTATACTGACAGCACAATAAATCTTAAACGCGCAAGAGACACATCCAGAGAAGTAAGACATTTCCCGTCTTTAACCGTTACGCGCTGAAAATAAATTTAGCAGGGCTTTTTTGATTGCTTACTTTTTTATGCTGAATCGCCTACAATGATTTGTCAGCAGAGTATGCATAATTACTTATCGTCAATACCACTATAATATATCATACAATACATGCTGGAAAATACCAGCTTAAAAGTTCAAATGTAGAGTATAATATAGTGCATATAATACAGATAATAAATATATTACATCATATTTTGCTTCAAATAACAACAAAAATTAATAAACTGTAAATAGCATTGCTAATAGCATAATTCTAAATTTTGTAGACGAAATGGTGAGTACTCTGATATCTCCTTCGAGTTCAAATTACTCCTAATATCCCTGTTTCTACTCAGGTTAGGCTCTCTAAAATTATATTATAGGCACACTCACTGAGAAGGGTACTGAGTGTGATGTGGTATGTATTGTACAAAAGTTCTGAAGGTGTAAACATGACATGTGCACATAAGCTTGAGTGAGATAGTGTGTGTAAAACATACACAGACCAAATTTTTAACACTGCTACTGTAGAAAGCAAACTTTACACACAAAACATTGAATGGAATTAAAAGAAATATTGCAATTAAAAATAATCAGTGTAATTTCTGAACTGATAAATGTAGGAATTTACTGAGGAAATACTGACTGGTTAGCCAAAAAACAACCACATAACACTCAAAACAAAATAGCAATAAAATTACTTTACACCTAGATAACATCAAATATAGTTCTCAGGGTTTAATATGTCCTTAAGAAAAAACTTTACAAAATTAAATTTTCGGCTGTTCAAAAATGGATATACACAAACTCTGGATCTCTGGGTCTAGGGAAAGTTAACACTCACGAATCTAGGAATCTAGTGAAAATATATAATTATATTCAACAAACAAAATAAAATTACCGTCAATATTATTACTAATTTTACATATACTCCATATGTCGCAATACAGCAAATGGAACACTTAAGGTATTCAAAAAGTATGGATTGTACTCTACCTCATTAACGTTCTGGAAATATTTTTAACATGTGAACCTATGTTGACAGTTCTAGACGTGCATATTTAAGAGCTCGGTAGTCAGCAATTTTCATCGTAATGTTTTTATTTATATATTTGTTCCAGATATTTAATTGTCTTTTGTATTTTTTAAAATAAATTGTGTCTGAACTTAGCATTCGTTAACTTTTTTGCCTATCGTAGTTTTTAACAGTGGCTTGTCAAAGTCAAAATTTACATGTTTTAATAACGACACAAGGACCACGGTCACACTGGATGCAGAACTACTTCAATAATTATGTTCAGTTTTATGGAGCGATTACACGAGCTACTAACTAGCTCAGATCGCAGTTTCTTCTCGTTCAAAGTAAACTAGTTTCATATGTAGCTCCGAATGACATATCTTAAATGCTTCTCTCCTACTCGCTGCTTAGAGTAACGATCTGTTTAACATACATTACTGCTTTTTGGTCCGACATTTTGCACTCGCTAAATTAAATTAACTTTTAGGCGTAAAATAATTTTATCCACTTTACACACACAGTAGCATTTCAGTTAGTTGCAGTATGAAAGTTAAAATGTTACGAATGTTGGGTGTAGATGCGATAATAATTAAGTACACTATATTTTATGTTCCAATTGTGTTGAACTTAGTAAGTTCATTGAGTTTATTCGGTCGTGTAACCTTGCAAACATCTTTAAGCTTTGAACATGGTCATGCATGGCTACCGAATCTATTTAACTGAAAAGGTTTGACCTCAAGTGTTACCGTGGCCTAAAACCAACTACATTATCAAACTAGAAAAAAAAATTCACGTCGAATAAAGATATAGGCTACAAGGTCTACCATATAAAAACAAAAACAAGAAATTGTGTTTGGGAAAAAATCTCAAATTTTTTAAATTTTAATTTCTGATCTCAGGACTTTTTAAAATACAAACTTTCTTATTTTTAAACCCCATCGCAAAAATAGAGGTGTTATAAGTTTGACATGTCTGTATGTGTATCTGTGTGTCTGTCTGTAACATCGTAGTTCCTAAACGAATGGGTCGATTTTGATGCGGTTTATTTTATTTGAAAGGTGACGTGATCGAGATTATTCGTAGCTATGATTCAAGGAAATATGTTTAGCCGTTTAAATATAATGATCTCTTTTCTAGTTTATTTTTGAGTGAATGTGAGCTATTGTATTGGTCTGATCGATTTGAAATTTAGTATCCTTTAAGTCAGGCTTTTTTAAAAATATATATTTGCGAGTCGTATTATTGTTACCCTTAATTCTAATTCCCTGTCGCATGACGAAGAGTCTGTTCATGAAGCAGCACATTTTCCAGTAATGTTATATTTAGGACGCTTACAAAAACTTTACTGTAGAAACTGGAATATTGTTCTCATTGTTGTGTTCTGTCATATTTCAAATGAAAACAGTAGTAGCACCAACGCTTTTATAACAAGGTTTCCTCAGATTTATGTTTACAAACGACAGTGTTGTCATCAAGTGTGTTGTTCCACTTTCGTTTCATCTGTGGTCCGATGATTTCTGACCGGTTCTGAGGTCGCCACGGTCGGAGTACTTCGCCGGGCGTGTATTCTCGGCGACACACACGTCTCCCGCTACGTAAACACACACGTTCTGTGGACGGGCTTTGCGGTAGTCGGCCGCCTACCCACAACAGTACACGAGGGTGGCAGGCGATATGTGGTCTGCGCGCGGCACTCGCCCGCTGTTAGCCTGACGAATATTCATAGCCCGGCCTTCGTCTGTGAAACCCTACCCCGCCCCCCTCATTCTACCTTCCACCATCATCAGAACACCCCTTTTACCTCTTTGTCGCGTCTCCACGACCACGAACGGGAGATTGACGTGTAGACAGAAGGGAAGCAACGACTCTTTGATGTTACCCAAGCAGACAATTTACGCGACTTGAACGCTCCACTGTTCCCAGCGGCTGTTTAGTGCTTCGCAGGCGCCATGTCTGCGAGGCACACACACACAGCACACACATAGGCACAGCACACACTTTCGTGAATTATTTAAGATGCTATCTAAGCGCTCGTCGCACATAATGCAGGCGCTTCGGAAGTACCTTTGATAACAGTTTTGCGAGAATTAGAATCGGGCTCTTCCCGGGAAATTCGCGCCAGGGAAGAAGAAACGAGAGAAACCGAAGTAATCTGAAACTTGCACTTTCTGTGAGAGTTTGTTGGCGGAAACACCAGACGATAAGAATCAGTTAAACTAATAAAGCGGACTAATGAATTAAATTTGGCTGATGCAAGGTTTGATTAGCAGCCTACCTACGCGTTAGTGGTTCAGGCCATGTTCCGACTCACTTTGGTGATGGAAATAGGAGTTATTGCGTTTAGTTTTTCGTCAACTTTAAATTGGAATACCTCGACTGTCGGCTATTGGCAATTTGGTCTGCAGCCTGTTGTCCCATTGTCAAAGTTGGAGAATGCTTTAATCAGACGTTGCGCGTTATTACGGTATATAAGTTACAGGGTCGTAGACAGGATTTTTGTTCGGGGACGGGGGATACCAACTTGAGAATTTTGCCAACATAATAAGGTGACACCGTTCACACGTCATGAAGTGGGGGGTCCGGGGACCATCCTCCGGAAAAATTTCGATTTTAATGTGCAAAATGATGCAACTGAAGCAGTTTTTGCACCTAAATTTTTAATATAACACTTGCAATTTTTTTTACCTTCATGCCGTTTATTTTCGTTTCGAAAGGGCTACGCCCCTGATTGGTTATAAAACAAAAAAATGATGGCAGGCCTAAATAGCAAATGCTAAACGAAGAATTCGAACGAAGTTAACAAACAGTTTTACGTTCCTGTGTATAAGGAGCGACACAACTTTTTCACTTTAAAACATTAGGTTATTGTATTAAAGCTCTGTATTATGATTTTTGGTCAGATTATATCTGGGCCTACCTTAAATTTGTAATAGTAAAGCTTATAATTTTTTAATTTGTCAAACGTCACGTGTACAATAGACATTAACATAATATTTCCCCTGACTTCAGAAATTAAGGTTGTTATGTATGTCACCATAAGTGTAGGTAAAATATTAGTAGGCCCTGCATAATTGTTTTGCTTCTGCAACTCTACACTGAAGACGGTAATTGGTTGGGAGGCCATCAATCTATGCATCGAACGAAAATTTTCGTAGGAAGGTTTACAAAAAATACGTTTTTAATGACACCATCACTGAAAAAATAAATATAAAGAACACTAAAAATTAATAAAATCTAATATATTACATAGTTACGTACATATACATCTACAAGAGTGTTTAATGGCTATTATAAAATGTTGCAACTTATCTAAAGATAAGCCTAATGTCCTTATTTACACTTTACCTAATGACGAATGTTCCTTTAAATTTAACATGTTCTTAATTTGTTTTAATATGCATGATATTACGGAACATAGTAATGCTTAGATATCAATAAATTATTGGTTAAAATACTCACTAAAAATTAAACTAAAACGTAATTTACGTGTATTTTGTGGCGACATAACACTTGAAAAATTTGCTAAGCGCGTCTATGTGATGTCTCCACAGTACAAAAAATTAATATCCCGAACGTACGTTTCTAGGTTACCCTGACGAATAACTTCATTGGCATTATTAAATGTTTTACGGTAACACTGAAGTGTATTTACAGCTTTGATTGTTACATTTTCGCTGTAATTAATGCATAAAATATTCCTAAACACGCGTTACGAAATATGTATTACCACAATAATGAACGATTCTACAAGATGGTAGTACATGTCCGCCATAATGTGAATCATCTGAGTTTGCTGGTGTGAATAGCCATGTAAATTTCAGCCAGACATCTTAATGTTCAAGCCTAAAATTTTCCGTAATTATAAGTGTTTAATATGTTATATGGTTGTAATTATTTATATGTTAGATAAATAGTACCACTTCCATGAATATTTATGTCAGTGAACAATTAGTAACACTTTATGAAGTAAATTTTTCTTTCTCATCGTAACTTGTATCGCATAGGCACGGGTTAGGATGTCGGCTTGCAAATTGAAGTCGCTAAGTAATAGTTGGCAAGCTAAACTTGAATCTACATAGTTGTGGGTTCGAATCCAAATTTATTCGGCTATATATACTGATATTCTGTAATGGTGCTCCATTGATTTCCTGCGGGGATGCACACAGATTTCTCGAAAGTGTTGATTTGGTAGTTACACAGGTGTCTTAGGGATAGCCTAGGTATATTAAAGGATATCCATATGATACCCCGAATAGCCTAAGTGAATATCTCCGGGGTATCCCTTGGATGTCCTTGTGCTCTTTGGGCTGTTAAATTTCGTGTACACTGTTTTGGAAGTTTTTGATAGTGAATGAACATTTAACAGTATGTGTTTGTGGAGTGCGTTACCTATAACTCATTTACAGTAGACTCAAGTTTGCAAAAATTTAGTTAAAGTTTGATCGTTACGAGATAAATGAAGGAAAGCGTTATCGCCCATGTATAAGATTATATAAATGTTAAACTTTCTTTAACTATAACCCAATTTGTAAACGTTGCACTAGCCTCATTGTTTGATTATTTGCCACATTTCTTGTGCATTTTGTTAATCAAAATCTGTGAATTTCTCATGCTTATGAAATTAAAAAATATTTTTCAATAATTCATTGTACTCCAAATGATAAATGTCTGAAAGTTTTAAATTGGGCATGGAGATAATTAAAAAATGTTAATGTTAATTATTGTTTGTTTTTCCTTGTTTTGTGACTGATTACCCTAATCGAAGGATTCTGCAAGATATTTAATAGTTTCATTACAAACGCTGCCGAAGTTATGCCATTGGCTACACTTAGAGGACAAGATGGTTATAGATTAACGTCCGAATAAATATTAACCCTTGTTACAAAATATAACTTAGCTGCGATTTTTAAACCTAACATTTGCAATTAAAAGTATATGCTAAATTTAAATTACGAAATTTCGCTCTACATTAATTACTTAGGTCAACTCATATACTTGTATTATTCGTTATGGATGGAACAATGTCAGGTTTTCACCAAGAGTTAAAAACGACAAATAATTTAGTTTCCAAGCAACTTTAAAACTGGGGAACCTGCGCTGATGGCATAGATTCAGTGTTTTTTATTTACATAAAAGTTCTGTTCTCACCATCGTAAGCCCAGTTCGGTAGCGCAAAAGTAGACAACCAAACCCTTAAAATATATTTTTTCTTAGTTAAAAAATTAATAAAATTATTACTACAATATTTGTGCATTTTTCACGTAATTTACTATCTGTTCCCATAAAGTTGTCAATTCATAGATAGACGAAGATATAGAGACAAGATAGAAACAATATACAATGGCACATTTAAATACATTTGATCACTTTAATAGTCGAAAATGTCAGCGACATGATATAGCAGAGTAAAATCACACCGTGTTCCGAACATGGTGTATAACAGCGTAAGCATACGCAATATTAGGAGCAATGTTGTGAAACAAACATTCTACTACGGAACCAGATTTCTAGCCACTGAACAAGAATAGATACGTGTGAAAATTTGTTGCGTATAGATGAGAGAAGATTAGCGGTAACTGTAACCTGCTTCCGTATGCGAGGAGCAGTAATATCGGTCCTACTGTTCTCACAGTGGTGAAGGTGCAGCAGCGAACAAATTGTGATATAGGAGGGAACGGTGTTCTCTGTGAAACTTCACATCACCTCGGAGGTATTCACATTTCCTGTAAGAGAATATCCACCCACAATAATATATGTTGGAAAATTAAATACCTAAACTCTATACAATTGTTCCCCGCGCCAGTTGTAATAAAGAAGTTATATAATTTTGAGGGTGAAAAGAGTTTTTATGCAATTCAATTTTATTCAGTGTTGCGATTATAACAACACCCGAAGAAACTATGACGTGAAAATAAGTACGTCGTGCAAATATTTTTACGAAAACTATTGAAATACACCGTCCAGCCGAACATTTTTCAGGCGTTGTACCCAACTTTGAAAATTATTCAGTAATTAAAAGCCATAGTTTTTGTATTAGTGCAGTTGTTCAAGGACAATATTACGTGGAGTTTATGCATAACGTTTCTGAACACTTGGTAATTCCAGCCATTGGAGCCTAAGTTCTAACCGATCAAATCAACGACGTAATAATGTGACTTTACCACCTGCAGTTTGTATTATTTAGCTTATATGCATTTATGAGTGACTCTCTTCCAATGGTTGTGTAAACCTGAATATTAATGGCCTAAAGATACAGCGTTCATGAAAAATAACAAAACCCAGAAAACGACGGAAGACAATGCTTGAAAAAGTAAAGGCACGAAGTAGTACTTTGTCGGTACGCTTAGTCAGTTTTTCTTTCTTCAGATTGCTTACTGTATAATCGTTCAATATGTTTATTACATGATTTATATACAGTTAAGCCGTTATAGGCTACTTGCTACTTGCAATCTCGAAATTTGCCCACCGATCGAATATTTCACCTGCAACGAGTTGTGGGTATGTCGTAATGTACACAATGTGTTCTGGGTATATATTTTGGTCACTTGGCAAATTGAAGTGACCACAGTGCGTTGTGGGTTTTGCGATATGCGCAGTACCCGAAGAAATGACATGTTTCGTATTGTGAACGCTACGACTGCTCAAAACATGTTGTGGGTACTGTGGTCTCTCATTTATCTACAACGCGTTCATATAGTATTTTCAAGCTACCCACAAACCTCCGCTGCTACTTCTGACGGTTGAATAAGATTAGGTACGTGAAAATGCTAAATATTCAATACACTTGCGGAAAATGCGAAATTCTCGAAACGCGTTGTGTGTGAATGCGGAAAATAGCACTGCTTCGGGTACAACGCATATCACAGTACCCACAACTCATTGTATTTCAAATTGCTCAGTGACAAATATATACCCAGAATGCGTTGTGCACATTACTACATACCCACAACGCGTTGCAGGTAAAAATTTCTGCCAGTGGACAAGTTCGAGGATCGAGAGTAACAGTCATACAACTTTTTTTTTTCACCACAAACATTGGCGAAGCATGGATGTGTGTGCACCAAGTGAAGCGGTGCTTATCATGGACAATACTGGGGCTGCGGCAGCCGAGTTGTCAGAGCGCTGGTTGACTTTACAGCCACTGACACGCTGATGTGCAGGTTCCCCTTACTACTTAGTGGTGACAAAAGATCTAGTAGCCGGCAAATATTTCATGGTCATTGGTCTACGGCGCGTTCATCAAGAGTGTACAGTTCCGACAATTTGAATCCCCACCTGGCAACAACATATGAGCCGCCACTGCTGGAAAATATTCTACACGTTGTGTTTTCTGAAGATACGTAATGCCACTTATAATTAGTAGGGCCCGGTAGTTTTCGCGAAAAGATGTTTGCCCCACTTTGTTTCAGTGTCTTACGTGCACACCTGCAGCTCAACTTCATGAATACTGGCAGTGTGTTTTTGTGCAGAGTTACTATTCATTTGACTGTGCCAATCAGTACGTGGATAACTGTGACACAACACGTCTGTGATTTGCGGGTTTAACCTCCAGACGTTGTATGTTACGGCATCCAATTACTGACCACAAAGCAGAGATGCAGGTGCGCACGTAAGGCACTGAAACAAAGTGATGCAAAAATCTTTTCGCGAAAACTACCTGGCCCTAATAATTAGAGCTAGGTAAAATTTGCGAGTTCAATGACCAACATGCTAGAATCCAATGTCCTATGCATACTTAATTAAGCCCCGTCTATTCGTTCATTGTCTGCTGTCTGAATAAGTAGCAGGGAATGGTCAAATGCACTTTAAGTTGCTCGGTCTTTCTCTGCTACACTCTAATGAAAAAAAGTAGTAATCAGTTCAGGCTAACTAAAAGGTCATGAAATCAGACTTAATAAACGAAACTGTAACTTAAGACGAAAAATATTACAGTATTTTTTAGCGTTAATAAGCAATCATTGTTTCAGTACCACTTATTGGGCATTTTCAAATAATTAGTTGGAGGATAGCAGACATTTTTGACGTTTTTGGTACATGAGCCGAACTTCTAACGATAATTACATCCTGATTACTGGTATTAAGTGAGAACTATTTAATTTCGTACTTTATCACGTAAGCCGACTAAAGTGTGCTTATATATTATTGAGCGCTGGAACCACAAATCTATAGTAATGGCTGTCAGAGAGAAATGTTTCCAGTTGATTACGTGCTTATATCAATTAGCGTGTTTTTATCATGTAATTAAAATGATTTTACAACTATTCAATAAAAACGCAAATTTTACAGATGGTTTCGTTATCATAGAACTTGTAGCAAACACACGAGAAAATGAAGAGATTTGTGGTGTTGATTATTATTATGAGCAAGTAAAGTTAATATTCTAATCGGACAGTAATGCTGGAATTAAAAAATTTACATTCATGCTTTAAAAACTGAGTGGGCATGGAGAGTAACATAACATATGTGATCGAATATTTTTTGCAACATGTTGAAACATCAGACATAAAACGAGGCATTGGATTTGTTAACATTGCATTATTCTGACTGCTTATGCATTTAATATTTCATATTGAGTTACTTTGGTACATTGTTAACCAACCTAAATCCACTAATAGTTTTCAAAACAATTTGCGAATACATTGTCATTAGTAAACAAAGCGATTCTGTCATATCAACTTAATGCCGTAGCTTTAAATTGCAACTACAGAAATTAATTAATTTAAATGACACGAAACAATATGATATTGAATTGGATAGTTGAAATTCAAAATGGACTAAGTGCCAAAAACCTACTTTCGAGGAGAATCAGAATAACGTAGAAAACACACTCACATATTTACTCGGAATAGCATAGTTTGATTAATAGCATAGATAATTCTGACATTGTTGGCTATGAAAACATCAATCATATACAGGCATTCAAAATTCTGTAAGTATTTATATCTGAAGGTAACAAGAAAGAACTAAGTTCCATAACCACCGCGCTTATATCCTCTTGAATATCACAAGCCAAGGCACTTGTTCCTTTTTGAATATCATTGCCCACGGCACTTATTTCCATTTGAATCTCGTTACACACGGCATTTACGCTCTCGAGAATATCACTAGGCCATGGCACTTATTACATTTTGTTGGTAATCCTATAATAATAACGGTATTGCCTTGCCTATCTTCTGAAGATCATATGGTATGGCACACTGGCAAACTTTGATGAAATAATCGTGAATTTCAACTCTTCAAATGTGAAAAAGTGACTAATAAAGTAGAAGAATGCAATACCAGTAAAGGTAAAAATTTTCAACCTTAGATTGAAAAAAAAAGAAAGAAATATAGCCTATACATAAAGTTTTTTAAAGGTAAGATTGAAAAATTTTAACCTTTACTGGTATTGCATTCTTCTACTTTATTAGTCGTTTTTTCACAATTGAAGAGTTTTAGTATTCACAAAAGAAGTTGGCATGAGTGTTTGATTGATATTTGACTGTTTAATATTTTTATATAATTATTTGTAGTTAGAAAATTCTTGAAGCGTAATAAATTTTGAAAATGTATAACAAACATTCACCGCATTTTACTGAAAACAATCTTAATTGCTCGGTGCGTTTATTTTTAATTCAGTAATGTTTGATATGGAGAACATTTTGAAGTGGACGTTTCCGTTTCAACACCACGGACAACATATTATGTTGCGTGTTATGCAATAAAACAAGTGGGCTGGTATTAACTACAAAGATGAAGTTCCAAATTTATTTTATGCCATCTATCATATACATAAGTAAGTTGAGGAGATACTTTTACACCAAAATAAAACATTATTACTCGAATTCAACGTATATAATATTCTAAAGTTCCAAAACCCTCCACTTAACTGTATGAATTGAGTTCTTGTTATTGGAATGAAAATAATTAAGAGCTATATAAATTCTTTACTTGTTCACAGAAATCTCAATGGTGCATCGAGTGCTCTGCTGGTTGTATTGTAACAATTTCAGAACCAATTTGGCGAAACAATTTCAACTAAAGCGAAATTAATTTCATGAGAAAACTCCTTGATTGCCTCTCGTCTTCGAAATCATCAAAAATACTTGGAATTTTCAAACATAAAATACCTGGAATATATCATAAGATTCAGAGGCGTATGATTAGGGTAGAAGTTTTTCCTGCTCTCAGCTAGAACTCTTTTGTTACGAAAAAAATTTTTTTTCGTGTTACAGAACGATAATGTGTACTTTATTCACGAGATATTTGTAACATTTCATCAGACTGGTATCCGAGTTCACTCCTGATTCTTTTAGAAGTGTTAATGTACGATTTTAAACGCCTTATTTGTCGGATGGTTATTCACACTGATGTAATGTCATTTCGTTTTGTTTTTGTAGTATTTATATCTGATGATAAATTCTTTTTTGTTCATTTGCTGACAATAGCTCCATTAATTTTTTTGTATACACCTACCTTAGTCTAAGTTTATTTCTTTACTGTTATATTTACGCGTATTAAAATAAAAATTATGTGTTTACTCATGTATGGGAAAATCAATATACGGATAAGCGATCACTGGTTTCTGCATCAGTGATCACGTATATATCAGGTTTGTTACAATTAAAACAAATTAATATTTATGTTTTTTTTTTGTTTCGACGTAATCACAGCCATAAGAGAGTAAATCTTAAGTGGCATTAGATTGAGTAAGAGCTAACAATTATTTCATTGTTTACTATTGTCTGAATTGCGCTGCTACCCTTTTGAGTAAGAAAAAATTGGAATACAACTATGAAAGTTGTAACACGCGGGATGCTTTCATGCAGGGAACACCATTTCAAGTAGGTCAATATGATTTTTCCAGACAGTTCTTAGTGCCAGTCTTTATCATCAGGGCATTTTCCTTTCGTAAATACAGCATGCGCAAAGCGATGCATGCAGCGGCAGTTGTGTTGTACGGTCTGAACTGCTGACAGGAGTGGAAGCAAAGATGAACATATTCATTGAAAACGGATATAAATAGAGAAAACACATAGATAGGGCGTCATCCATTTTCACAAGTCCACCCTTCTTTGAACAGTAACCAAAAATTTAATTCATTATGAACGTAACGCGGAAATCCATTATGGGAGGCTGACATGATGATAATTAGGTAATAATGTATGAGGTGAGGTTAGAGGAGGTTACAGATATATTGGAATAAATACAGCAAATTTGAGAGGAGTCGGCCATTGCCTTTGTTGATGAACGTCTTCGGGAGCGTTTACGAGAAACGATGGAAAACCAAAATTTTAACGGCCGAAGCTAATAAAAGAATTATCGTCGAAAATGCGACAACATGCTTTCCCTGCGCCACAAGACCCGTGGAGTTCATTTGACTACGAAATACAATATTGTACTATTACTTTTAAGAACTCACCATGATTAACTTATAAGATCGCCATGTTTTCATGTAATTTATTACGAAATGTTGTGATTTACGATTGGCTAGTCTCATTCTGCGACAAATAAAATTCTTTATGTTAACAGTGAAGTTGTTAGTCGGCCATAAAGTTAACACAGTCTCCCAAATACCATAGACTGTACGATTATTTTCAATAAAATGCCACGATTAACTTAGGGGGTAGATATGACTTCATTTAATTTACTATAAAATGTGTGTTTATCATCTGGATCGTTTCAATTCCACGACAAAAATTATCTTTTCACGAGAAATGTATTTGTGATTTATATAGTAAATATGCGTAGGTAAAAAGGGTTACACAATTTTATACGAATAAAAAATGATAATGATTCCGGAAAGTACTGTAGAATGCCGAGATAGTATGAGGACGATTAAATATGACATCGTTTTCCTATAGGTGGAAATCATGTCCACTTGGATGACATCTGTTGACGTCAGGCGCACAATCATGTGGCATGTCCATCTTGGCTACCTGGTGCACCTATAAACGTTTAACCGTGTCCCATAACTCACTGCATGTCTATTTCATGGTATGTTTTGCACAACTGAGCCCGGCTTCTTTTAATTCAAGCGTCTTGCCATGAACTCGTGATGTAAGACGCAGCATTTCCACATAACCACTCTTTTTCTACTTTTGAAATACCACCACAACTTTTCTACGACCATTTTCAGAACTAATAAGAGCATAACACATTTCTAGCAGCGGGTATTTTTATACACTGTAAAAAAAAACTTCCTAACAGTTTTCAAACAAATCAACCGTTGAAAATTTTTACTATTCAAGTCTGGCAACATCAGTATGCATTTGACGTTCTTCAAAATGTTTAAGAACGCTACCATTGATTCTTGAAAAACGTTTACCGTAGCTAATTATGAAGGCCATTGAGGAAGACACTGGTAACATACAATGTATCACAACTGAGTTATGCACGTTTTAAGAAAAGGTATGATTTTTAAAAATTTATTAAAACCATAATGTTATAATTGTTTTTAGTTTCTATAGTATACAACTAGTGAAAAGTGCGTAATTACACAATATTATATACATCTGACTATTTTATTAGTAGGGCCAGGTAGTTTTCGCGAAAAGATTTTTGCATCACTTTGTTTCAGTGCCTTACGTGCGCACCTGCATCTCTGCTTTGTGGTCAGTAATTGGATGCCGTAACATACAACGTCTGGAGGTTAAACCCGCAAATCACAGACGTGTTGTGTCACAGTTATCCACGTACTGATTGGCACAGTCAAATGAATAGTAACTC
>PNEQ01031696.1:0-26597 GCA_003012365.1 Medauroidea extradentata
ACAGAATGTATAGCGCAATTAGTCTCCAGAAGATTTAGTAAACGCTAGAACCATTCAGAACCACCACAAACACAGAACGTATGTCGCAGGCTCCACCCACGGCGGTGACTAGTAAAGAACTTGAAAGTACTTACTACTTGATATAAAGTAATATGGAAAGGTACGAACGGACGGCTGGAATACTCAGTCGTCAATAAAATCTGAACTACTCATCAAATTTCGACGAGATTTTTTGGCCGAGTGGATACTTTATCAGCGGGCAGTTATTTATATAGCACTATTTAACATCCGTAAACCTATCGCGCACATATTTTCGGAGAGTCAAATTATTTTCAAATCAAAACACGAGTATTTTTTAAATTCGGTCATTATAGAGACCAAAATATATTAAAATTATAAAAATGACAGCTTTGTAGATTTTGTGGTTTCAAGCACTTATTTTTCTATGACAGTTTTTGTCATTTTTCACTCGTAGTAAAGCATACTACCGTGTAGTGCCACACAAATAAACGTCCTTCGATTAACTATCTACTTGGCTTAAATTTGATAGCATTTTGATCATTAGATAGTTTACTTTTTATAGACGATTGAGTATTCCCGTCGTTCGCTCGGCATCGTAACTTTCCATACCACTTTAAAAAAAATGGCAGAAACTAGCATAAATACAGTGTTTGCACAACGGTTTCCACATAATCGTGCCGTTCAGTTGACATTTTATGACAAAATTTTGTTCTTCAATAACTTAGACCAAGACAAATATGGCACTTTTGTCGTTCGATAAATCATTTCAAATTTAACGCTCTTCAAACTTCATGTAAAATACATGACTCTGTGGCGAAAACAACGTTCAGGAAAAAACCACACACACACAAACACGCATGCTTGTGGGGACGGAGCCGGACAACGCTTCTATCAGATGGGTTTTCTCACGTTCTTCCTCCAACCAGTGCTGCTCCACACGTCATGTCACCCCTCACCAGAGCTAAACACCTAGAGATGCTCCTTCAATTAATCCGAGCAATGTTCTTTCTCACGTAACGTATATCTGAAGAACAATCTCCGACGCCAAAATATTTTGTTTTGAATTGCGACGCAAGCGATCACCACTTTAGGTAATTGCTAGCTCACATAGGTGTATAACATCGTTACTATGATGGTTGTTTAGTGCTCTCTCCACACTAACTTCTAAAAACGTGTAGAGTTAAGTAGGGTAATTAGTTAATTTCAGAATGATTTATTCTAATTTCTGAACGAATAACACACATACAACAGTAAAACCTTTTTTGAAGCCGACACCATTCTTGTCTGTTACTATAGTCGAAGTTCTGATACTGCAGTTCCAATACAATAATTTAAAAATTGACATTTCAGCCAAATATTGTAATATGGTGCCATTTAATTGTAATAAATGTTGTTCTATTAAACAATATGACTGCCATGACCTAGGTGCGACCTTTGTGAATACATAACTGTACTAAGGTTGTGCTCTCTAGTTTACATTTTTTAGTTATATTAATCTGTTATGCCTAAATGAGCAGATATCAAACATTTGTCTCGCAGTTTTGTTTAAAATCGTCGTCTCTATGTAGGCTGATTTTTTTAAAGACAGTAAATACTACGATTTTTGCTAGTAATATAATTAACAGAATTCTTGCCAATTGCCTTTTTAGTACAAACTGTACAATTTCTTGCTCTGAAAAAAAATTGGTGTCACGGCAATAACCATTTAAAATAAAACTGCTATACAGATTTCTGATACCTGGTCTGGTTAAAGTTAAAAATATAAATAATTACAGCACAACCAGTGAAAACGAGAGAGCATGGCCTTAAAATAATTGAGGAAACCAACTAACAGCCAAGCACTCAGGCTCAGTGGGTCTTAGAACACACCCAGCTGTCGCTCCAGTTGTGCGTCCATCACACGCTAGCTCAAGTCTAGTTTACATAGGTACAGTAATGGTAATCAAAGTACGATATTTGGGTACAAATATACAACACATAAAAATGCCTATATACCAAATTCTGACACAAAAACTATGTTACATGTACGTACAAAACCCATTTAGGGTGGCCATACAAAACTGGAAATGAAATTCCCTGACTTTTCTAGGTTTTCCCAGGCTATTAACAAAATTTTCCCTGACTGTGCTAAACTCATATGCAGTAATATCCAATTCCCCCTATAAAATGTTTCACAATTTAAGATACAGTAAGCAGGCTGTACGTCTCGCCGACAGCAATGTGTGTGAGAGACTTTGGTCAGTGCTTAACATCGAGGTATTCAGTGCTTGTGAGGGGAGACATGAAAGTATGGAGCAGTGCCAAAATTAAAGGGCAGGGGAAACGGGAAATCCCCGAGAAAACCCGCCGACCAACGGCATCGTCCGGCATGATTCCCACATGCGAAAATCCGGAGGCCGACCCCACCGGGAATTGAACCTGGACCGCCTTGGTGGGAGGCGAGAGGTCTGACCCCTTGACCACCACGGACCAATGTCATTATAGATGGTGAGGAGTTGGCCATGACCTTTTTAAAGGAACCATCCCAACATTCCTCTGGAGAAATTTCGGGAAACTATGAAAAACCAAAATCAGATAGCCGGAGCCGGAGATCGAGCTCGAGTCCTCCCAAATGAAAGTCCAACGTGTAACCATTGATCTCCTTGTTCTATATTTCACAATATAACTTTAGCAAACATTCTTAATCACTTAATTTATACTTCAGTATTTTCTTCTTAAACGATAAGTACTGCCTGCATAGATGCTGAAGTAAATGGTTATCAAGTTTACCTCTGCATGTTATACAGACATAACACAGTTATGTTTAAAGGCAGTGGCAGCAAGTGATCAGATCACTAGCTTCCAACAAAGGCAATCCAGGTTTAGTCCCTGGCGGGGTCAGTTTGGATTTTCCCATGTTGGAATCATGCCGGACGATGTCGTTGGTCACTTGTTATTAGGGATCTCTCATTTCATCTACTCCTGCAGTCCAGTGCTGCTCCATAAACTCCATTCACCCCACATCAGTTGTCACAATCATAGTTGTTATGAGCCGTCCAAATCTCTCCACTCAGTTAATTGTAATGAGCTTTTACTTGTAAATGTCTTTGTGAGATACTGGCACAATCTACTAACTTGTACAAGCATGTTAACATATTTGAACTTTATAGTTATGATGCTTGCAATTAGAAAACTGAAATGCACTGAGCTGACTTAATACTCTTCCATCCTGCAAACAAGTGTTTAAAACCAATCATAAGAACACAAACACTTAACTACTTACTGACACAACAGATCCAGCATAATACTTTTTTTAATGTACAGTAGGCCTACATGAGAAACTATTCCCTTACCGCTCACAAAATTCCCTGACAATTCCCTGTTTTCCATGAACCTCAC
Source organism: Medauroidea extradentata (assembly GCA_003012365.1). NCBI lineage: Eukaryota > Metazoa > Arthropoda > Insecta > Phasmatodea > Phasmatidae > Medauroidea > Medauroidea extradentata. Next base: position 3,400 of record PNEQ01031696.1, read on the forward strand.
AAAACACTGATATCCACTTCCAACCACTTGACCCAACTGGCATATGTCAAAATGTCTCGTGTTCTTTTATCCGTGATTGTTCTGAATGTTTCACCAGTTTGCAGTTCTGATCTTGAGTTTCTCCAGGTTTGCAAAATTATTTACTATTCTTGTATACATGAAAATGTTATCTACTAATGGCATTTCAGACAATATTCCTACGGCTACATAGCTGAAGTGTAATGTTTTGAGTTTGTACAGGATACAGGAGAAATCAGAAGTTAATATTACCTAGCAAAATACTTGTTTCTTGTTTTCCTTACACAACAATAAAGATGCACACATCAACCCTCAAGTGTTCAGTACATACCAGTAGCAACAAAGTTTTATTCAGGGTCATAATAATTTTTGTTACAGACTGTTCTCAATACACTAAGCAATCTTGAAGACCATTACATGTATGTCTAGAATATAACCATTAAAAAATATTTCTTATTGTGAAAAACAAAAAACTTTTGAATGTAGTACAATTTATAGAATTTGATTGTTATTTAGGGTTTCAAAATGACATGTACTATTTTATTTGCAACATCCTGAGTTTCATTTAAAATCCACTTCTCCTGGTTGGAATACAAAATAACTGACAATACTAATTTTAAATGAATTTGCAGGAGTTGCAGATATCTTTGGAAAGGTCCAGAGATAACAACCTAATGGGTTTATAATGTTTATGTAAAATAACATTTTTTAAACAGTCTTTATCAAGTAAAACTCGTTTCTACATTACATGTTATAAAAGTGGCAATGAAATAAGATCTGGTGAAATTAGTTTATCTCAAGATGCATAAATTAATAAAAATTATGAAGATAAATGTGTGGCTAAAATAGCACACATTTAAAAGAAACGAGTCACCCATCCTTCAGTACATTAATGAAAGGACACAATGCGTCTCCTGCAGGTTATACAATACATGCATATTGGCGAGTTATAGCAAACATGGGATGCTAGGAATACACACAAATACTGTAGTTCCAACAGCTTTAAGAAATAATTAAACAAAAATCATTTACTCGAACAATTTTATTTGGTTTAATTTTTACAGTTTCGCCTTTAGGCAACTTTCGAAAATGACCGCTTCTTCCATAAATCTCTAATTCAAACATAGGTGTGCACTGTACATTAGAAATTTGGCCTTAGCCTCGAACCAGTATTATTGTATGCTTACATGCCAGATTTCCTCTAAACAAGTAAAGTATTTTAAACTGGAAACATCTGCTTTAACGAAGAAAAAAGTAAATTATTAGGGCTCGTTACTTGCCCTGTTACCTTATACAGCTGACGATGAAGGCTAAAACTACAGTGTCTTGCTTAATAATTCTGATTTTATAGTTCTGAGAATTGTCATGTGAAGATCTTGTAAGTACAAGAACATAATTTTATTTACAAATTAGAATGTTAAAAGTCTGCTGTGTGTATACGTACACATGTACAGAAATCAGTTGAGACAGAGGGAAATGATGCTGTTTGCATGAGAACTGCTGTATACAAGACTGTCAATGCAAAATGTTGCTATATATTATTCTTGGCAAGACACTTGTTGGTGAAGCCTGGATTGTCCGATAACAATAACATGCGCTAAGCAGCGACAATACACCAATCTTAGAGTTGTGTGTGGGACCACCGGGCCAGTAGTGTGTCCCCAGTTACAGACTGTCTCAGCACCTCACCTTCATTGGGTTTGACCGACAAGTATATACATGCCACGTGCTCAACGCATATACGCAGTTTGCTTTGGAACACGACCACACTTTGCCACTGAAGAGATTATAACCAACTTTCTTACGTTGTGTCTGCATACTATATACAGGCGGTTCAGACTAAAGTGAGGACTTATGATATTGTAGTTACTTTTCCTTTAAGATAATGCAATGTAGTTGTCGGTCTCTTTGTAATGCAAACAAAGCAAGCTAGTAACAATAACAGTTTAGAAATTGTAACAAACTACGAAGTTAATACATGAAGTCACAAAAAACGCTTTTTCTAATATTACTATACCCACGATGATCTTTGAATGTGCTTACTTTATTGTGAAAGATCTATACATGTGAATATGTACGTATTTCGATATTGTGAGAAAATATACTACAAAACTGCTTTATTTTTGTCTTACTGTTTGAGTAATGTCACCAACACTTACTGCGAGTCTGTGTGCATGTATATAGACAGGAGGTAGAAGTTAGCAAATTTACATTATTTATTTTGTTTTGATTTAATGTAAACACACACATTTCTAATCCATGAATTCATATAGCCAGTACCTAGTTTAGTTCAACATTTATAAGGATGAAGCACTAACTTACATATTCCTTTACTGAAATATTATGGCTAAATACACAATGTACATGTGCTATGAATGGTAGCTAACTGTCCCAAATAATGTGGTGGAACAATCATTTGTGAAATAACTGAGAAAAAAAATTCAAGTAACTGATCAATAGCACTCAAGACACCTGTGCACCAAGTTCAAACTTAATTATATTTTTGTAAACTAAATAATATATATATTTTTTAAATTAAAATGTTACAACCCATATCAACACTAATTTCTCCGCCTACAAGTGCACCTACTTGCTGCAAAGTTACGAGAACACATTTGTATAGAACTGCCAAAATGAAATCATCAGATGGATGAAATGCATCAACATTAAACAAAGAAAAACAAATGTCCTGTTAATGCCAGAACTGTACTAGAGTTAGAATGGACTGTTAGCTATCATATAGTTAATATTCAGAGTTGTGCTATCCTTCTTATCTTTCCAAATAATTTCTCATGCAACTTTAAAACTGTATGAAACCAAAGAGCGTGGTACTCACTGCAAATATTTACTGAACTTCGCAAGACTTCTTTTGACATAACTTCAGTAAAACATATTTGTTATAAACAGTTCAATAGAAATACATCACACAAGCAACATTCAAACACGTCTGTTTGTAAAATCAGGAAGAACTGTTTCAGAGGACTTTTTTTCCTCCCATTTATTCTACATTGCCATTCAGGCGACTGCAAATTTCCACACACCTCAACATATACCTTCATTATTGTTTTAACAACAAAATAGACAATATGTAGAAACAGCCCCTATCAAGTTTCATGATTACATTATAATTATAAACATTAGTGTCATTGAATTCACGAAGTAGAAAAGTGTATAGGATCTTCACACGAAAGATATCATTTTATAGCAATGCCATAATTTTCCCTCCAGCTTATGTACTTGTGCCATGTGTAAATATAACACTGCCATATAACCATGCACAAACAGTATGTACAGCACACTCGCAACGTAATTATTGTATGTGTCTACAATAGAATATATTCCTTGGTGGAGAATAGTTACAAGAGAATTGAAAAGTATACTTGCTCATGAACAGCCAATAGTCCTATCACTTTAACCCTAGTGCGGCACGGCAACTTAAATATCAACTGTGAAAGAAAAGATGAAAAAATTGATCTGGGTGTTCTGACTACAGGTTACCAACATTATAGTTCTCATTCTTCACAACAATTTAAAACTGAGGTACTCAAACGTAAAACAAGGCATACATTTGAACTTTTATTAGCTGTGAAAAATATTGACATGAAAATTGCACATAAAATAAAATACAGTTTTTATTTATATTTTATTTCTGTTTGAAACCTCTACCGAAATTTTAAAAATTACAAAAACACAACAGCTTAATCTGCACCTGTCAGATGTGTACACACACTCAGGAAAACTTAGCTTTGTATTTTTACGGAGGAGCGACTAACAAAACAAGACTGCAACTTGGACTTTGGTTTTACATTCTGTGTTGCTTTACATATAAAAAAATTTAACGAATAATGTTGTTGTCTATAAATTTAATAAACCAATTGGACTTTACGTAGTATTCCACTAAGTTTAGTAGTGTGGAAATACATATTCCACTAAAATGTAATTTTTTAATGCTAGATGAATACAAAATTCTCACCCTTGCAACAAGGATAAAAACCCCTTGCAGCACAATCAAACTTTTTAAAAGACTATAATTTTTTTGTAACGTAGCAACGTCAAGAAATTAACAGAAAATACTTCTCTACTTACCAGAATGATAACCCCCCCTGCCACGACACATCACTTACCAAAAATGTTACTCCAATTACACTTCAAAATAAATCATTTGTTATAATTTCTCCTGTAGTTGTAGCATTTGTTACAATGTTCAGTTCAATACTTCAACTTCCATGGCAGTCATCTCAACAATTATACACAATTTATGCTACAAAGTTTTTTTATCAAATAATTTGTTTCTTAAGGGAGCTCTTTAACTCCGGATAATCCTCACCAAGTAATTAATGTATGTTCCATTCCCTCAAAAACTAATTAATGTACTTGAATAATAATTTCAGAGGAATGTGTAAAATGTACACCCAAGTTTATACATTTCCAATTTTTTAAATTTAGGTCAATAAATTTAATAATGTAATTAATTCTGCAAAATCTGACAATTAATAACAATTTTGTGTACATTCCCAGAGGAAATTCGAAAATATACAAGCATAGCCACTACCTGGTAGTCTAACTGCATTCCAACAGCACCTATCTTCTCCTTGACGACTCCTCTAAATTAAAGTGTCGGCCAATACAGAACACTGACTAAATTTAATTATTGTAAGCAGTGAGAATAAAACAAACTGCTTCGGTAAACAAGCTAAATACTGTAGTATGAAACTTGTTCTAAGAACAGATTCCCGTCTAGTCATATAACACCTTGCACTAAATATTTCTACTGTGTCACACCACAAAAAAATAAAACCTCAAGGAATAAGATATTCAGTAGGTCCTAAATTGTTATATGTATGCAATAAAACTGTAGATCATTTTGCCTCCCACATAGGTAATCTGGGTTTGATCTCTGGTAGGACTTGTCCCGAATTTATTGCATGTGAGAAACATGTTTTTTCGAGGATCTCCCAATTTCCCAGCTGCCACTGATGGCATCCTTCAGAGCATGTAGAGGCTTACGTGTCTTCACTCTTGAGACCAATATCCTGTCCTTGGGCATCATTCCCATAATATATATACTACATATATGTTACTTCTGCTCACATACATTGTATCAAACAATATGGTTGAAAGTCTTACCACCACCTATTTCACAAGTAAATTGTATAAATAAATAACTGTCAGTCATGAGCCTTGCAACTGTACCATCTTAGTTTCTGCACTGGTAAAACTAAAGAAAATGGAACATGTACCAGAGGTCAGGGCACCTCGGCCCTAGATTTGACAGACTTCTGAACCAGGCACCAGTATGTGTCACCCAGAACTAAACTGATGACATGATATGAGGTCCTATGATGGAGAAGAGACAATGCAAGGATGGATGCAGCGAGAGTGCCATGAGAAAACATGCTGATCAACAGTAACATACACACTGTGTTTACCATATGCAAAGATTCTAGTGTTACGACCACTACATCCCTGTAACCTATATCTTTCTTTCTGTAATGTGAAAATTAGTTTCTAATAAACTGCAAGTTTTGTAAAAGTGCTCCAAATGTATGTACCATCACAAAGTAATGGAATTTACTTTTTTTTTGTCTGCAGGTTGTATTGTGAGCTAGAAACGGTTTTTCTTATTTCAGTATTCTTAAGTGGTATAACATTAGGTGACACAGTGGAGTCAGGGAAAATGTGTTCATTAGAAATTAAATGTTACGTGTACAGCAGCTATTTACGGTAAAGTTAACACTCTGAGGACTGTCCCATTCTACAGTGGCCTCAGACATTACTCAGTTTTGTGTATGGCAAACTTTATACTGTGTTCATTATCTACCAGGATACAATCTCTCGCATATGCACACACACGTACGCACGCAGCACACACAAAGGTGAAAATGTAGTAAAATGGCTGGGAGGAAAAGAACTAAATTTACTATTAATACAACGCAACTACATTTTATTCCTCCCTTCGTATTTAATGCAGGTTACCAATAACAATCTAGTATTTGGCTTTGAATTACTAGTCAATCATTATGGTTTCAAGAACTGTTTTATTGGAAGGGAGGGAGGGAAGTTTGTGGCAGAACATACAATGTGTGCGTGTGTGTGTGTGTGTGTGTGTGTGCCATAGTGTATCTTGAGGCTACTACGTTCCGAGAAACTTTTCGCAGTGGTAGAAGCCATTTAGAACTTGAGACCTGATGAACTGAGATAAGGAAGCAATACAAGAAAAACATTCATTAAGAAAACTGAAAAAATAACAATCAATACACGATTCTGAAAATAATTTCTCTAAAATATAACTAGCATTGCAGGAAAAAAACTGTTTGCAATGACAAATTCAATTGCAGACTTCAAATCATCTATTATTTGAAATGTAAATATTTCCTAACATTCTGACACAATCATCAGAAGTCAAGAACTGCAGTCAAGAGGGGGGGGGGGGACTTTGAAACTTATCACAATTTCACAAAAATGAATCAAAAAGAGCAATTTTTTGATAGTGTAGGAAGTATAAAGTGAAAATAACACATTAAAAATGTAAAAAAGGCAGTACATAATAAATAAATCCAAGGAATTCTGTTCTTGATTTTATTACAACACACTGAACCATAAAAATACATTCACTGACATTGCAAGACCACTTAGTTTCGTTGAACGTACAAAAATTTAAAGTCTTCTTTTAAACAATCTGTTTTACATCATTTAAAATTTAACATATAGTTATATTTCTGTGGAATATAAAGCAAATATTTGTTTATACTTGCTGGTTCAGAGATTTACAGTACGAGGGCATAAGAATTTCAGACGATCTTGAAAAGTAGGAACCTAAGACACCAAACTACAATTGCATCCGTTGAGCTACTTTTACATTTATTTTTAAACCTGGAACATTATGCAGGTTACTAAACAAAGTCAAGCATGTTTCTGTGTGAGAAGTTTATAAAAAAACAATGTTTGTTCAGACTTAAATACTCCACTTACGCATTACAACATTAAAATATCTACTGGAGTGATTTCAGATTAAATAGTTTGTCACTGTAGAAAAACATTAATCCAAATACAAAATACATTGATTTCTACATCACTGTTCCTTCACACCTTTGACAAAAATGCTGAAATACAGATTCTTCAATGCCCATTTTCAAAATACCAAACTCGCCTCTAAAAGATAAAAAATGTAAAATTTTTACAATTGGATACTTGCCGCCACATTAAAGTACTTTTAAATTGTTTTTAAAATTATTTTCTTGTTATCTATTTTGTTTACAAATAATATTACATTTTAAAAGTTACTCCTTTTCACCTGTCGCTTTGATATGCCAAACTTGTATGCTATACCTATGCATGTGCATATCATATGTTACAACTACACAATGTGTAAGTATAGTGGTCAAACAAAGGCCAAGAGTGTTGTAAGAGATACACATCCATGTATCATAAACTCTCCCAGAAGTCGTACGACCAAATAAACTCTTCTCGATAACACCCACTCCCATAACTTCATTCTTCCGTTCACAGCATCACAGCCCGACGAGACAGTCACCGCCTACTGCCTCGGCTCGTCAGCAAAGAGGAAACATCAACTAACAAACAGCAACAGATGCCAATCATTTCCACCAACTGTTGTGGTCCACAAAATCCATGCAGAGCCAAGTTGGATCAACCCACAATGCTCTCCCGTTCAGAAAAGTGAGCAGAGATGTAAGTTATGAAACAGATATTCGGTTCACAATAATCTTGACCAAACCTCAAACTGTAAAGAAAACAAAGGAATACACATGATTAATATAAAATTACTAAAAAATCATCTCCAGAAAAAAAAACTAAGTTCCACTATCGCATTAATTTAAAGATATGAATATTTTATTATGTATATTATGGTTGCATTAATGAAATTTACTTATAGCTATGCTAACTATAAATTCATTTTACAACAGTATTCTTCTTTTAATATTGGTATGTATGGATTATTTATCGTATTGTTTTTATGATCGGTTTGTTCTAAGCGGTCATCAATTTTATAAAATAATAAAATTTAGTTTTTTTGTATGCTAAGTTTTATAATTTAATCAATCCAGATTTTATATAAGTATATAAAATTTTGGGTAGTTAGAAGTGAAATTAAATAGGGTGTAAGGAATTTATAATTAGCATAATACAGAAACACATCCTCTCTCAAACTACTGATTTAAGATAAATATTTGTTTACCTGTTATAATTTTTTTTGCTTCTTGGTGTTGGGATCCTTTCTTTACTTAACTGTCTGATGAGTTTTATTATGAAGTGTCAGTTTTTAATGCTGTGATTTACATTTTTAGCTGTATTGAGGCTCCTGGAGTTCAACAATTAAATTACAAAATTAAATCAACAACTCATGTTTGTAGACAACATCTTTATTTATTAAGGGGTATCATTACTTGTCACAGAGATAAATTTTAAAAACAAAATAATACATGGTACTGACAAATTAAAATGCAAAAGAAAAAAAATCAATATTAATTTATCTTGTCCTGTAACTGCTATGCTAGGTTATAACAATCATTATTATTATACGTTAAGTTTAAGGTTTTAAAATTACATATAAATCTAAAGGTCCATACTTATTACAATGGACAGTGAATAAACATTACAATTATTTATGTATTTTCCTTGTTTTCATTTTTTTACATTCAGTAAAATATCCACATAGAGCATTTCTACTATTAAGCTAAGTAGCTGTACTTTCATACACACACACAAAACCCAATACCACAAAAAAGAAAGAAAAATTAAACTTGAGCGAAACTGTTTAACGGTGGTTCGACGGGCATCATCTACGGTTATCACTTACACTTTACGTCACTAACTGATAACAAAAGCAAAACTTGTACTAAATGTGTTCACAAGTGCCGACAGCTTACAGCTACTGCCACACTTTAATATTAACTACTGCACAAGGTAGTCCTCAATCATTATATTTACTAAAATTCTACATTGCATGTTAAAAAGCCTAATGATCTTGTTTAAGTAAAAGAAAATTTATTAACTGGAAAAATCACTTTGCAGCTCATGAGTGCTCGGAATGTCACCCACCATACATTCGTGAAAAGAAATTTGGTCGCATCACTCTCGTATGCACTCCATTGCTTTCCAAGACTCCGATCTGATTGTCTTTCCTCCAATGATCATCAAATTTTGGTCCTGTAAGTGTATCAGTCTCGATAAATGGGCTCGTAACCTGCCTGTAATGTCCAGTGTACACATAGGGGGAATCTGGTTAGAAAAGCCCTAATTAATTTAACACTAAACTGCATCATAGAGGTTCAGGAAATTTACAAATAAACAAAAGCCAACAAAGAAACACATCCTTGCTAGAAAATACTTCGAAACATCCATACAAATTTGTACACCTACAAATGGCAATATGTAACAATTTTCAATTAACTTGTTAAGTCCCTGCTTGTTTCTTTTCAAACAAATAATAAAGAGAACTTAAATGTATACAGACATAGAATAACAAAAATGAAAAGACCAGGAATTAAAAAAAAATTAATAAATTATTAGAATCACTATGTTTCAAAACACATATTTAAATTTAATACTTGCAGAATGTAATCTTGGAGGACGGATTGAAGGGGGGGAAAAACAAATTTCTACAGCAAAGCATACGGAAAAAAGGAAAGAAACTAACTAAAGTTAGATCTCCAAAAAAAGTTTCGATACTTGGAGAATTGACAATGACAACACTTGCACACATTTCTTTATCTCGAATTAAAAAGTTCCCTTGTCTGTAAATATGCTGCGCCCTGCTTGCACTCACACTCACTCAGCTAAAAACACACTCGCGAGCGGCAGACGAGCGGCTCGCAGCTGGCTTCTGGTCGCTATTGGTGCTGTGCATGACGGTGGAATGCACCAATTACTTGGTGGGCCGAGTGTATGGGGCGGGGCGAAACCGCGGTGCCCGGTCCGTAGCGAGTCCCGAGGATGGAGCTTTGAACCCTTTCCATCGGTTGGTGGTGTCGTCTGCGAGCAAAAGGGTGGACAGACAGACAGCGAAAACTAACTTCGTTTTTGTATTTTTAATTATTTAATACTGAATTTTGAAAATGACTTGATACTCATTTTAGTAACATTATTTATAGTTGGTTACATATTTACTTTTATAGGACAAATGTATCAAAGACAATTTTTTTTTGTTTGGAAGATATAGTTTTACAGGGGCTTTTTGTATGTTATATACTAACCTACTGAGGTAGTGCCATGTAACTGTTTCCCCGAGTTATAAAGCTACAAAGAACACACAAAGTTAATGTCATAAAAACAGTAAGCCTGCTCACTAAAACAAAATACAGTAACCGTATAGTTTCTACAACATAATCATTGTGAAGAGCTTCAAGAAAAAACCTACCACATGCCAGTTTTGCATGATATAAATTTAAAAATTGCTGCTTACTTAGTTACACAGAGATTCTTCCTTTGCAACTAGCTAGCCTAAAAACAATGATTTTATTTATTTTTTCACATTCATAAACTTTGTTGTAAACAATACTTACTCAGAAAGAAAAAAAAAAGGTGGCAATGGGAATTCACCAAATTTTAAAAATTCAGTGAAAAGAAAAATGCAACTTTAAGAAACTATGTTTGGTATAATCTACGCATCAGCAAAACAGGTAGTCACTGTTGCCTTGTTCAATGTTACCACAACTTAACGTGAATTATGTGCATTAAAAATTTTAATTTAGCTAGATTTAAGTGTGTATTCAGACTGTGGGTAGCACAGTATATCACTGCTATAGGACAGCATTTTGTACACTAATTATGTACCTTCTATAAGAAATTTTTCCACAGATTCACGCACTCTATCTATTATAAGTCACGTATCATTGATACACAAATATAACTGCTAAACCTCAAAACCAATGCTTAACCATCACTGTAAATGCCAGTCATGGCACTACCAACAGTAGTTTTAAAATATATACTATACATAAAATATGGCAACCGATAACATGTTTTAAGATAATTTGTTTTCCATAACTGGAGCCTCGACAAGTGGATGAAATGCCTAGTCAGATGTTGGAACTCTGTGACAAACATAGAAATTACAGACATGCTTATTCAAAACAAGATTTAAAAAAAGTAATGGTTGATAGGCTGAAATCACATTTACTCATATTTTGTCATTTTAAGAAATTACAATAAAAAAACCTCAAAAAGTGTTTGGCATTAAGCAGGTTATGTGTTTATTAAGGGAGTACAAATTGATTAAAAAACATTACATTTCATTACACGTTTAATTATACCTAAATTTTAATTTCTTTTTAACTGAAATGATTAGCTCATTTATTGTATTATAAATATTTAATTAAATATTACTTTGAGTATTTAGCTGTAAAAGTATAACACAATTAAGGTTTAATTTTTTAGGTGTTTTTACCATTAACACACAAAACTGCAACACAATACACAGGAACACAAGACATATTTAACACTTCAATTATTCTACATTCAATTTATCAAGCCACGCAAGCAGCAGATTAAGCTAGAGTACGTAATCTCTAATAATTATCTCACACAAAACTGCAACAAAGTACATAGCCTACTTAAATTTCAAAGTAATAATTAATGTATAACCTTTTATGTCGTCGTTCTACAACACAAGGATCAATTACAGTTAACATATTAGATTCGAACTGTACCTCATAATTTATGGAGAAAATAACGGTTGATTTTAAAATGGTCTGTAACCATTATTTTAAACACGACACACTGTCACAAAATTTTTTAAAGTAGAGATGAGTTGAACAAGGCTAGTACAAAAGTTTTTAAAAAGCAATTAAAATGTTACCTGAACCTGTAGTTTTATCAGAATCAAAATGTATTTTAAGAATATTGCAGAAATTATGCTTCTTAGTGTTATATAAAACACACAGTATGTAGATTGTTTCAGTTTCTTAAATACTTGATGAGAAAATAAGATCTCGTACTTTGTCAATTATGGAGAGCTTAGGTTAAAAGGTGGATACATTACCAAAGTCAGCATGGAAAAACATTTAATAAACAGAATAATTCAAAAAGATACTGTTTACAACACTAGACAAAAGATAGATAATTATGATAAAGCATACCCAACAATAAGATGGGACCTTCAACTAGTATTGGGAGACAAACCATTTATGAATAAAAATATTGCAGATGCCCACAACCAAGCCAAAGCCATGCATTGCTCTTCAGAAGCATTACGCCTTGCACATCAAGGTCATCCAAATCTCTACAGTTTCCAAGAAATTGCAAAAATACAATGGAAAGAAACTTCAGAACAGTATAGTCATCTATATGAAAAAATAAATGTATTATTGTAACTAAGATAAGGACGAGAAAAAATATTTTGAAGGTAGAAATATTACAGGAAAATGAAACCCAAGACTGAATAATGTAGTACATAAAACCAGAAGATAAATGACGGAATAACAACAGATTCTTAAGCTCTCGCTCTTTGTTTTGTGACTGAAATGCACAAAAGTATGCAGAATTATACTTGTTGAGACACACTACTTTTCAATGAAACAAACAAAATGTGTAAAAACTATCTGAATGACAAACTTAAAGAGACTGAATATTTGTTGTATATGTACATACATATTAAGTTTACTGTTGCCGAGCTTGTACAGTACAGTTACTGTATCACAGTTCGAACTGGGACTGCATGCTGTTGTGTTATATACCATGAGTTTCAAACCAAAATAAATCCTTCCTATAATGCACTAGGAAGCTGAAAACTTACTAAACTTGTGACAATGCATAACTAATGTTTGTACGTACAGTATTATGTAGTACTCACTATAAATACAACGTGCAGCATAACAATAGACACCATTCATCAATGTGTACAAAGCTCAGGATTGCCATCTTAAAATATCTTGAAAAACAGGACAATTTACATAACGTATATATAACGTTCACTTATGAAAGTCATATTTCTCATAAAAAGTTCTAAATAAATCTTTTCTTAATTTGTGGTAATTAATTGAAACAGCAATTTTTTTGCTGCACCTAGTACATGCCTAGAATTTTCTACACAACTTAGCAAATTATAAAATATTGCAAAGTAGTGCGTGTACTCTACTAGGCTATCCTGATATTCTAATGAGCTGGACTAAGATTATCAGGATTATTATTGTCCTTGAAAGGCCATCTACGACTCTGGTACAGCTAGTATTGTTGCAAAGTGCATCTATATCTCAATTATTCTTCATATCAGCTTCAATATTCGGCATAACTGATAAGAGATTTCCAAACTAGTTCCTGCAAACAATTGCTATGCATGCATCACACTATCTACTAGAGCTGTGCCGATTAAAATCATCAACTGCCAATTTTGCAGACGTTGGCTGACTCCAATTAAGATTCAATACTACTCATAACTAGGCAAAAACATGTGTGTTTACTTGAGTTCTTCCATAACAATACTACATAACTCAATGAGAATGTTGCGACAAACATGAAATCATGTAAACAGCAGACTCACCAAACTTTGTACTGCTTTGATTTGTTTCAATAAAAACTTGTGGACTTTGTGCATTTCACAATAAAAAAAAGTGCATTAAATGATGTTCACAGCGGGAATCAAAGCACAGTGTAACTGTCGCACAATCACAAAAAATTTCAAGTGATAAGTACAATGGCGACCATCTTTTCATAAATAAATTGCCTGTGCAGCCGAAGTGTTAAAACCGTCTCAACATGCCAAAATTGTGAACATAATATTAAAATGCAAGCAGGTGGAGGTGGACTCTTGACATATACTGTACTAAGCATACTGGATCACTTTGCCAGTACAATATTCTTTAAATATGAAAACCTAATTTCAACTTGAAAACTGGAGTACGCTGTTGCAACATTTCTGGATATAAAATCACTTTTCTTTGGTCCCACCATTTTCATATATACATATATTTATTTTCACTTACTGAAAAAAAATAAGATTTTTCTCACGCAATAACTACAACTTGGACAATACTTGTTTTCAACGGTATTGTAACAGATACAATAACTAAGCTGTGGACTAAACAAAGCTACAGAAAACATGTAAATGTTTGGGAGATGGTGAGACACTACGTGTGTCAGGAGTACGAGCATTACAGAATATAGTGCTAGTGATGTCACGAACGATGCACGGAACATAAATAGTTTCCACACACGTGCTTCATATAGTTGCTCAATGTTAGGTTCCGGAACCCGTGGCATTCATATATGTATACCTCACAATATATCTATTTTCATTGTAAATTAATGTTACAGCCATACATTTATATGTATTTATGTATAGTGCCAATAATTATTTGCTATGTAAGTTTTCGTATGTGTCGCTGTGAAGCGCTAGTGTTGTTAGACATGTGTAATGCCCGTATTAGGGCGCTTGTGCTCCAAGGTTGAGCTAGATAGACTAATATGAAATCAGCTCCGGTCGTATAGCGAGTAACCATAATAGCGGTTTAGTAATGGTTACTGTATTGCCTGAAAGTTTGTCATGACAGGTACCAGTTTGCCGGCCCAAAGCCAGAGGTGACCAATTAGTACAAGACGTCAGTTTAAGCGATGTTTGCCAGGTGCACCATTGGGAAGGCAACCATGCAGTCAGGGGGCCTGGCTCTTTAACCCTTTTAGTGCCAACTTTCTTTGAGGTACATATGTGAAAAATTCCCATCGTATTTTCCAGAAATTTGCAATTATTTATTAAAATTGAAATAACTCGATACGAATCAAAGTAATCAAGTCAGGAAAAATTTCTACTAGCAATTAAAGGTTACCTTAATCCATTGCAAGTGTAAACATATTTTTCTAGAAAAATTTATTCAAAGAAAAAAAAATTATATTTAAAAAATACAGAGCCAATATATCGGCCTCTGGCATTTTTTGCCCAGGCAACGAAAGCCGACATTTCGGCTCTTGGCACTGAAAGGGTTAATATTGTTGCAGTCAATGACCGCTCCTGGTGCAGCAGGCAAAGCGGGGCGAGGCTGAGGGAAACACTCCAGCCGACGAGGTAGACGAAGTAAGGCAAGCGTCACAGTTGGGTAATGAGTCCTAGTGTAGTGTTTGTTCTTCGAGGCTTCTACAAACCATACCGTGGCAGGCGACAGAGAAGGCGCCAAAAGTCGGGAGCTCAGTAAAACCACGATAAATGTTGCCTCACGTATCATGTTCTCTACAGCTGAAGGTCTTGGTTAAAGTAGTGCACCGAGTATGTGCTAAAGGACTTTAATTTTGAGTAGAAAGAATTACACTATTCTTTAATTGTTTATTTATGTGTCTCAAAAACTGGTTTCTAGTAGATGGGTGCATTCTTGCCTCTATACAGATAGTTTTGGTAGGAGAGAACGTATGAACGAAAGGGCGAGGCTTCAGTGAAATTACTCCTACTCCAAGGGGCGAGGGGGCGTCTCATTGGACATAAGTGAGCAATATTGATACCGCAATGGTGATCCTGAAGATGACCATGAACTTACAGAAGACAAGTGGTAAAGTCTCTATTACACATACATTATATGAATTACTTAGGTATCTGACGACAAATTCACTGTAGCACCATTTAATCTAATTGTAGGCTGACTTAACCACCCGGCAGAGGCTTTGCCCGCGTGAAACTTTCGAAGATACCGCATTGTGTTAATAATATGCCGAGGACTGGGCGAAAACACATTTTACGACTTTCCACCTTCAAAGCATAGCTCTTTGAATGACTACGCTGCAATAGGAAGGCTCTTTAAAAAAAAAAAATTGTTCTGTCAACTGCCACAAATACGAGCGTACACACTATCAAAGCAATTCCCCGTTGCCTGGCTTTCAATGGCATTCGAACCCTGTGATCCAAACAACTATGCCATGATAGTTTGTCAGAATTCTTAAGAAATTAATTCTGTTCTTATATAACATCTTTAGTTTATACAAGCCCATGCCCAAAGAGGTATACATATCAATGAGACAGCGAAAATTAACAAATTTTAAATTATTTCTCCATGGCCATACCAGCTTTTTGGTATTTCTGGAACCTTTTACATCTTCTCATCCCCTAATTGCAGAATTTCGAAAAACCATGAAATATTTATTTTTAGGTATTTACAAATCAGTTATCCCTTTTTAAAAAGCCCGCAAGAGGTTAAAAGCCAAAAAATCCTGAAATCAATTTTAGGGATATGCATAAATTTCATTCTGAAGCAAAAATAATCTCACTATCATTATTGAAAACAAATTTGATGCATTTTCATCCCATTAATTGTAGAATGTCAAAACATCCCTTGTTGGTGGGTATCTGTAAGGGCAGTCACCTTCAAAGTTCTATTACTAGGTCCAGCAGTTTGGGCCGTGTGTTGGTGAGTGGGCGTGAGTGAGTCATTTCATCTAATACATAGAGATTTACTGTACACTAAATGTTACTTTTATGTAATATTCACATTTTTGTAAATGTATTGATTTATGCTCATAAAATTTTCCTGAATTTAACACTTTCTCACATAGATTCCATGGTGTATGTCATAATAGAGTTCTACTGTACGAGTATTGAATTTTTTTCAAAATTTCAGCAGAATTCAGCAGAATTGGCAAACCTGCAATGATTTTATATCGGCACAACTCTGTGTATAACGACAACTACCTTACATACGGCACACTACAGACAGAAAAATTTTCTGGTTAAACGCCTCTCTGCTAACACAGCCAGTCATTAAAACATTCTGAATAATGTCACCTATTCTACACAATTTCTAAAGGACAGAAATGCTAAAAGGTGATGCAACATTTTCGTCAAGTACAGGTGCCTGTAGCTAAGTGCTAATGAGACCAAGACATAACAACATGCCACCAAAGACCAACTGGTTAGCAAACATGTTCCCTCCATTCCTTATATTTTTGTGGTTCTGCCACACATTTAGGTGGTTTAAATGTGCTTTATTGCAGGTTACAAATTTCATTTTTATTCTGAAGAACATATGTAGTTTTAACAACTGTCTAAAGTCTGCTACAAGTTTTATACAACTATAGCAGAAAAATTAACTGTACTATTGCACTAGGCACATTGAAACTAGTCTTTGAATGTTTCCGTTAGTAGAAGTAGACGTGAACTCCCCTGGGAGCACAAAGAACATTAAAGCAATATTATAGCACTTACTGTGTTCTGTTAGTTGAGCATGTCTGCCAGAATAGTCATGACTATTTGTGATGCATATTATCAGATAGTTAATTCCTTTTAGAGAACTCCAGCTGAGATATGACTGAAGAAGGTAGATGCCAAGGAACTGAGCCATACCTGCATACATCTGCCTGGCAATGTGCTGTGTATAGGTGCTACGAGATAAGCTCAACATTTTTGAAACCATAGCTACTTTTTTTATCCTTTAGATAATTTATAGTTTCCTGTCACTAATTTTACCCAGACTAAGTAACGTTGAAATTGTACAGACTGCACCGTACTAAATATCAATGGCCGAGATCAAAATAAATATTTTTTAAATATTTATTCTAGAAAACATTGTTTTATCACGGACCACGTTTAGACAAGTGTGTGCCAACTAACGCCAATAAAACCAAGTGTCGTATTGCTACAGGGTATTGTTTGGCTTAAAGTTCTTTGTTTCTGGCAATCCATACAGCCGTATCATGTCCAGGCGGTTGTTACAGTTGACAAACTACTTTAAAAAAGGAAGGGTCCCATAACCCAGTTGAGCATTACACCTAACTACATACTGACTGGGACTCTTGTACATGTTCCCTAATGATTTAGGTTTTCGGAGCCTCTAATTATGACACAAAGCATGTGAATATGTTAGTTACTATTTCCAAGGTATTCTGTGAATTGTTATCTTGCTACGTAGTCACATGGTTATAACTGTCGCACTAACTAGACGTTTTAGGGTCAATTCCATGTGAAATCAGCAAATTTGGTATATTTTGGTTGCTTGACTATTTTAGATTATTTTTATTTTTTAATTTTGAATAATGGCCCGTGCAGCAAAATCAACTGTTGCAACCACTTCATGAAAAAATCAATACAGTATTTAATTTCCCATTACAGATATGTACTTTCTGTTCTCACCAACATGCAGATAAGGGCTTATCTTTCTTTTGATTACTATAAACATAACATTATTACATAGTAAGCTTTTACTACAAGGGCATAAAAACTATGTTTCTGAAGCTTAAAAAACTAATTTTTAACACTCTGTAGCTTAAGAAGGGCTATAAAACTTTATTTTGTTTATTAATTTTACTAACACCCCCTATTTGACCCCACACATTCAAATGACTGTTTTTTGCATCCTTACAGTGATATAAATTCAAAAAATCTTAAAAAAAATTTTTTTTTGTTTTACAGGTGCAAACTCTTACCAGTCCCAAAGAAAAGGTTTTGTAAAACTGGTTTAAAAGTTATGACCACTCAATTGTATTAAAAAATGATTTCAGAGATAATAATAATAATAAAACACATTATTTACATCCTGTATCTAACAAAGGGCTTTAAACTTCAAACTTTGTTTTATTTAGTATCCTGAGAAATACTCTTTGACCTTGTACACTCAATTTATAGTGTTTTCTTACCCTTTATTTAAAAAAAATCCTCATAATCAAAACACTTGCAGATATGAAAAAGTTACATAAAGTAGTATACAGTTTTAAAATTGTTAGCTTCTAAATGTAACTATCAAATCAGGTATCCTGCTTAAAAGTGACAGTTGATAAGTTTTAATCACCCATGAAGTTAGCATAAATGTATATTTCGAATGAAAATAATAATGTTTAATTTTAAAGATTACGGTAACCCAAAATTTACAGAAGCTTAAAAATTTTTCCTCATTATTTGTGTGACATTGAAAATGAATCATGTATATTAGAAGAGTGTTTGATCTGCCTATCAGTTGAAGCTCTTCGAAGCAAATTTTACCTGAAGAAAAAAAAAAAAAAACTATTACTTACCACTGGTAGAGCACAACATATCGCTGTGATCTTGCGACAGTTGCAGCAACCCAAGAAGAGTTTGAAGAAAATCTCTTGAGCAATATGAATACACTGAAAAGCTACCACTACGTAGCAAATATGTGGTCAAAGTTATTCAAACTAAAAAAGAAACTGTACAAACTAATGAACATCATGTCGTCGGTGACTTTGCAGAAAAGTTTTTCATCACACAAGAAAAGGAATAAACTGAAATTAACTTGTTGAACAGCCAGGCAACATTACGTCACTTTTGTATTTATTACAAAGGTGGTGATGGTTGTAACTGCTGTCAAAAAATGCTTTATTAGTGACTGCGTAAACCACAACACAGCTACAGCTTATGCATTTCAGAACAAGTCAATATCAATCATAGTCAGACATTAACCCTAGTATCAAGAAAGTTATACAATTCTCAGATAGTGTTGCCCAACAGTACAAAAAAAAATTGTGAATTTATGTAAATACCAAAACAATTTTGGCCTCCAGGCTGGCACTGTCTAGCTTCAAGGCATGATAAATGGCAAGTGGCATAGGCAAGTCTACAGCGAACTACCACAAACTACATTACGGCACCAGAGACAATGTATCAGTTCTACAAGGATAATATAAAAGTCACGCACTTATGTCTTGTTTCTACAGAAGAAGTAGATAACCTAGTACGAAATCTTAATCAAGATTATCAGAATCTTTGCAAATGCTTCACACACGAAGACATCACTGCTTTATTAGTTAAGACCAGACCACTTTAAAGATAAGTACTCTCTCTTCACGTTTCCAAGAATCTAACTTCATGTTCAAGGTAACAGAGCTGCAAATATTCCCAGTTTTGTAGACTATACAGCTTGTGTGTACTGGGAAAGTGCCATGTGTCAGGACAACAAGACAATGTTACAGTGGTATGTGTTCGTCTAAGTGGAACATCTACTACCTTAAAACTTGAAGGAAAGAATGTTTTGTGTTCAGAACAAAAATATTCTCGATATTTCAACAGCTACTAAGTTCTCGACTGCCCCCGGAAGAGAATATAAAATATTCCAAGAAAAAAAAAACATACCTATCAACTTAAAATATAAAAAGCAAAAATATATATGCAAGTAAGTAGTCTACTACGATAGAATAAGGAGCTTCAATGACAGCTATTGGGGGTAGGTTAAGTAATTCATTTATTTGATAATTAATTACTTATTTTGTTCTAATATTTTGATAAGAGTTGTACTTTTAAGCTTGGTTTCTCAATTGTTAATGGTACTTATAAACTGTCACTTTTAAGCTTGATACCTACTTAATTTAGATTGATTGATAAGTTACATTTAGAAGCTAACAATTTTAAACCTGTATACTACTTTACGTAACTTTTTCGAATCTCTATGAAAAAAAATCCTCAAAATCAAAACACTTAAAGGGTGTGAAAACAGTATCAACTGAGTGTACAAGGTCAAAGAGTATTTCTCAGGATACTAATAAAAAATATAACTGTTTGATGTTTAAAGTCCTTTGTAAGATATAGGATGTAAACAATGGCTCTTTTTAAGCTTCTGAAACCCTGAAGTGATTTTTTGAAGATACATATTTGAGTGGTAATAACTTTTAAACCAGTTTGAACCACAAAACCTTTTTTGTAGGGATTGGTTACATAACAGGAGTTTGCATCTGTACAACAAAAAAAATGTTCCCTTCAGCTCTTTTCAGTTTACATGACTGGGAAGTTAGCAATTTTTAAAAAATTTTTGATTTTAAAAATTTATATTACTGTAAGGGTGGAAAAACACTGTAGTTTGAATGCTGAGGTCAAAGTGAGGTACCTATGGTATTTATTAAACAAAAATGTATGGTGCATAGCCCTTCTTAAGCTACATGGAGTTAAAAATGGCTTTTTTAAGCTTCTGAAACCTAACTTTAATGGTGTTGCAGTGCGATAAAATCATAATTTCATATTAATATGAAATAGTGTCAGTTTTGTAGACGATACTTATGAGTGCATTTTACTTTTAAGAACAATCTTAACTCTCATAGTTTTCTCATAACAGTGCGTCAAAGTCAACATTTGCTTGTTACATTGCCATGCAAATTGCGAAAACCAACTGACCTACTTAAACAAAATAATTCACTCTGAACTTACAACCCATGAGCTGTGCAATAAAACATTCAAAAATCCACAACGTAATATTCTGAAATAAAAAAAAATAAATAAAATCACTGTAGTATAGAAAAAAATTGCAAATTCAGCAACTTTTTTAAAATACAAAAACAGTTCACAGGATATTTTCAAATGTTTTATTATGTAGTCCATAGTATGTTATTTCACTATGAATTATTTCATGCATGTAAGTCAATTGGATTTCACTATTTGCATGGCAGCATAACATGCAAATTTTGACTTTGATGCACCGGTAAGAGGAAACTACGCCAGCTAAAAGGAAACTGCACTCACAAGTATTGTCTACAAAACTTACACTATTTCATATTAAAAAAATTACGACTTTATCACACTTGAACAAACTTAATCCCTTATCTGCATGATGGTGAAAACAAAAACTACATATCTGTAATGGGAAATTAAATATATGGTACATTTTCCAGAAATGACGGCAACAGCTGATTTTGCTGCGCAGGCCCTCATGCAAAAGGGTCTACACTCAAAATGGTGAGAGATAAAAATTTAGTAAAAATTGTTTTTGCCTACTGAATAATGATAATAATCATTGTTAAATTACAAAAATAATACAAAATAGCCACACAACCAACATTTGCTGATTTCACATGGAATGATACTGTATGAAACTAAACCTCAACCTCTTACACACTACTTATGTGTAGAAGTGTGGAACCGCAAAGTGTAACAAAGTTTTGTGTACAAATATTGTAGAACTCTATGGAAACACTTCTGTGATTCTTTCCATTCGTTCAGCACTAGTTCTCCCTGCAGGCCAATTCAATTGTGATCACAAACACTATAAATGACCTGGAAACACATCGCCATTCTATTGATGAATAGTCACTCAAAGGTTACTTATTACACTGTGTGCAGTAATTTTATTGTATCCGGGAACACACCATATTTAAAAAAAAATCAAGCCACACAAGATGCACAATCTCGCTAAGTCAACATTTCAAAACTACTTTAAAAAGAGATACATAAAATGGTGCCACAAGCACACACCCTAATATATAAAGAAAGTTGGGAATTCACCATTATGCAAAGAAATTAATTGAATTCAAGTTAAAATGGCCACTAATGTCTTACGTTGGTGAGAAAAAAAATTCAACAATTTTTAACAATGTGGTGAAAAACAAACGAAATTATCTTAAAAAGTTTTCTTGCCATAATTGTTCAAAATCCAATGCAGACCTTAGATGCATGGTACTGCATATAATTCCAATTTGCTGCAATTGTGTAACATTACAATAAAATCTACGGAGAAGTCATACTCCACTATGCTAACTCACCAAATACATAGTCTAGTTGAACAATTACATGCCATCTTGTTGGTTGTTTGAATTTGCAGTACAATACTTTCCTTTATAGCTGCTGTTAACTTTACTCACAGCATGTTATATTTGCAAACAAATCCACATGTGTACATTCAAGTACAATACATATTTTAGTTGAAGGCAATCAAAATTACCTATCTACGCTTTTATTCCCCCATATTATGCCATATTAGACAACTGGATTGTATGTACTGATTCTAACAATTTCTCCACATCGCTTAAACAATGCTAGATAGGGTATTTGGAACACGAAACTGATGTTTACAAAACTTGATGCAGAAACCCTCTGTCAAGTTTCACATAAGGAGGGATGAATTAATATTAGCACAGCTATAAAATCTGCGCACTAGGTCACAACACAATACTGGAGTGACACTGTAGCCTACACTATTTTTTTTTTACTTATTTCCCTCAAATGCTACAAATCCTGTACACAAAGCAAACGGAGAGCTAATTAGATTGAGTGACAGGTACGTTGACTGATTCAAGAGAATTCAGAATGAATGGATGGATTGCAAAAAAAACTGGAGGCTATATTCTCTACACCAGTACTATGGTGCAGCTTGAAACACAGGTACTGGTACTGTACTTTCTATTCACAGACACCTGATCAAAAACGTTGCAACACCACTGAAAGAGTAAATTTTCGCAAAAAGGATAATACACAAAAGCACTGCATAAAATATATGCATGCATACATGCACTACTTCTACATGCAAACTAGA
>PNEQ01031696.1:26697-50223 GCA_003012365.1 Medauroidea extradentata
AAAAAAAAAAAAAAAAAAAAAAAAAAAAAAAAAAAAAAAAAAAAAAAAAAAAAAACTAAAAACAAAATGAACAAGTATACAAAAAAAATTTCAAAACTACGAGATAAAGATACAGAGAAAAAATAAAAGGGAGAAAAAAAATAGTTCAAGAAATGCTAGTAAGAAAGAAGGAAAACTGAAGGAAAACTGTAATGCTTCCAACTTTGTCTATAACTCATGTGATGTGACCAACCACTTCCCCACAAGTCAGACAACCCCTACTACAAAACAGAACAAAATTTAACAGCAGTTTTTTTTGTGTAGGAATGGTCTATCTTCAATCAAAAAAGTAAAGTGTAATCCTGATGAGTGTTATTAGTAAAAGTGTGAAAGGTAGCAATGTAGCGAGGACCCTAACTTACCTGGGTACGCATCCCCAGGGGTGTAGTAGTCGGCCGGGCCTTCATCATAGTCATCATAACTGGCATATCTGCACACACACAGAGATCACACATGCTGGGCTGACCTACAAGACAACTACACTACAACCACTACACTGCACGTCTCTCGCCTAGTCTCGTAATGTGATTGCCCGCACAGACGTACAGCAGATGCAGTCATAAGACAAGGAAGGAGATGGAGAGAGACCTGCAGTGGCGGTGAGAAGCACAAGTCAAGTAGCCAGTGAGAACTCACCCGGCTGCATTGTAGGTGTCATAGGCGTCGTAGAAGCCGGCGTCACTGCCGCCCCCGCCGCCACCAGCCAGCTCCTCCTCGCAGCCGTAGCTCTCCTCCATAGCGACCCGCGCGCGGTCCAGGATACTCAACACCTTGGTCTTGGTAGGGACGGGTCGCGGAAGTAAGGACGGAGGTGGCGCCAGGGGCTTCCTCACTCCAGCCGGGGGCGGCACTCCACGTGGAGGCATCAACGAACCCGGGGGCGGCGGTGACAACAGTCCTCGCCCGCCTCCACCGCGCATCGACAGGCTAGCTCCGGCACCTCGCAGCGACACCCCGGGGGCGGCAGAGGAACCACCCCCACCACGCAGAGACACACCGCGACCTCTGATCGCGCCGCCGCCTCCGCCCACGACTACACCACCTCGCACAACGCGACGAACAGACTGCGGAGTGCCGTTCGGCCCAGGCTCAACCACCGTCTGGATCAGCTCCATCTCTCGCATCTGCTCCTGACGGATCTCGTCGTTCGAGTCAGGGATGAGGTACTTGCGCAGCTCGGCGAGCGCGTAGGCGATGCGGGCGTGGGCCTCGGCTGGCGGCGCGAAGGCCGTGATCTCTACGTGCAGGTCGTCGCTGAGGTGCGCGTACTTGGGGTCGAGCGAGGCGCGTAGCTCCTCCTCCTGTCGAACAAAACACAACACGGTCAGACAAGTTGCATACTCGCTACACGCACTAAGACGAGGCATGTACCACAGCTTCCAGTCCTCGTCGACAAACTGCGAACAAACAGTAGCAATACATAGCAGTAGTGGTCTGTATGAGCTCAAGACAGGTAAACTACACTTCGCGTTACTCAACCTTATTTCTAAAGTTCTGAAAGAGTTCATTGTCACATCCGACCACATGGCTCGGTGGACAAATGGTCTTGGGTTCAAGTCCTTGCTGGGGTGGTGATATGTAAGGCTACCTGCCCTAGGTTCAGTACTGGGGGATGGGTTGTGCCTTCACCTCTATCCAGAAGAAAATGGCGAACCAAAGTAGACTTATCTCCGCATAATAGCCTACCCCTACTCTCACAGCCCAAAGTCAAACAAATGCCTCATTGTTTTTATATATTACACAGTAATGCCCTCATTTTGTGTAAGATATGCCGGACCACTATTATTTATTTTTATATAAATATTTTTAATAATTCAGTGGCATAACAATGGTACCGGCCGAAATAGAAAATAGAAAGGTCATTCACAATACCAGGAAAGGAAAAAAACGTACATTCGATTACATTTACACCTCAAGTCTCTACGTACCATGAAAGTCCATCGACTACACACAATACAACACGAGGAGAGAAGGCGTCGTGTGTGTTACGTGGAGAAGTTACTTGATTAGCAATGTTTTCGTACAAGTTTTTTTTCCGCGTTAATTTATGTAGAGAAGTAAGTTATACGTTGTTTTCAGCCATTTTTAGGTGGCCTCAAAAATTATTTTAATACACACGGTGTAATTTTTGTGCAGTCAGGTGTTTTCTTTTAGTACTTATCAGGCTGATGTAAAGACGAATGTGCCTGTGTGTGGCACGCTGCTTCACTGTTCATGCGTCATTCGAGAGAGCTTCAGAACATTTGCTGAGGAGTTCGGTCTAGTTCACTTGGCCGGCAACTGGTAATTATCAAGAAGAACGACTAAACACGACTAACACTAACAAGTGAAACAATCTCGCACCTGGGCGCTCGACAAAGTACCACAGCTTGTATTGTATCTAAACAGCAGGATCTCTGCCAACACCACAAAAAAAATACACAACTAAACAAACATAGCTGCACAAATAACGCAACACTGACACATTAACTAAAAGAAAAGGACCGTTAAGGGTGTTCACATAGCAACAATTCATAGTGTTCGTTTTACAGACGGTACGTGTGACTACATTTTCGATTTCTTAGCATAGCAGCGTCAAAGTCAGAATTTGGAGTTTACGAGCATAATAAAAACAGAGTGACTCGCTCGAATAAAATAACTTGTACTGGAATTAGCTGTTGTGTGTCATATGTTAAAATGTTTATAAATGCACAACAAAGTCATTGTATTGTTTTTTAAATTGCCATAAATAAAGTAAATTGTCATTATTTTCAGAATATTGTAAAAAGTAGAAAATAATTTAATTGCGTGTATTTAAATCCTTTAGCAAATGGCGCTATGTACAGACTACAATTCCAGTATAAATTATGTGATTCGAGCTAGTTACTTGGCTTTGTTTTCCCTATGTTCCCGTAACTTGCTAATTCTGACCGACATGCTGCTATAGGAAGACTATTGAGAGAAAAAAATGTTTACAAGCGGTCAATAAAACTAACACTGTTCTGTACAAATACAAAATTACTCACTTTTGCCATGTGAACACCCTTAACACACTGATGACAAAAATTCTGGCAATATTCTTGATTTTGCCATCCTAATTCTGTCTATACGCTTAAAAAAATACTGTACCTACCATTTCTAACGCAATTTAGAACAATGGCGAAAAATACTACAGTTAGCTGAACTAAATGTGCAAACTGACACATGACATAAATAATGAACTAAATATACACATAATGACTTAACTGCACTAAAACGATTAAATTTATAAACATTTCTACAACTACACACTTTAATTTTATTTTAAATAATTATACTATAAATTAACTATGAACATTACACAGATTTGATAATAAAGTTACGAACACGTGATTAGAAAATAAACTTTTCTAATTAAAAAAACAATATATTTAGTTAATTATAAAACATTCTTACATATGTACAAATTATTTTAACTTTGTAGCTATTTAATGATACATACATTGCTTACAGCTGCAAGTGCGTACTGCAGAAATTTATCTAATCTGTTGCTTTAGTAATAAAGACAGTGGTGCGTGGTGGGATATAGCTGCATAACACTTCCTGGGATAGGGTGATGAATTTCTTGCCCACATACTATGTAAGACTTTTCTCGCGACTGTTCTCGTCTAATAGTTAACAAAACAGGACATTCATACATACGACGTGCACAGCTCGAAGGACATTTGAGACTAATAGTCGGAAAGCTGACAATCTCGGAACGTCAGAAATATGGCCTTGGTCACAAAAGAACATGAGGTTAACCATGTCTGCTCCAGAAGGAGCGAGGATTTAGGAGGGGGAGCGACTTAAATTATGAGGTGCTAATGCACAACACTTGAATGTGTTGAATATTACGTTAATGTTTCAATTCGCACAATGTAACAGTTATATATGTAGACAGCGACTGCTGTGTCACCTTGTTACACAACACATATTTACCAAAACACAAATAAAATCATAAATCTGGTTTTCAATTAAATATAATTAGCACTTTGAGAGCTTTGACACGTAGAGATGAAAATGTCAAATCCAAAATCTAAAATATAACTTGTAAAACCTAACAGTATTACAAATTCTTTAATTTAGTGTGAAGTATTCCAAAATTAAAACCAATATTTCCAAACAATTATCAAATCAGAAAATATTTTAAAAAGGTCTCAGAGTTGAATTAAAAATGATTTTCCACTGCCGTTCAAACACATATACTTAATCCCAGGACCTAAGGGTACAGGGTTTTACCTTATCCTTAGTTAAGCTAATTAATTACAAGAAAAATATATGAAACTTAACTGTGTAAAATGACACTTAAATTCGGGTGGCAAATACCGGTCATATCTGGCACTTGTCTGGCCGCAGTGGCTTAGTCGGCGTCCTCTTCTTATTTGACGTTCACTTCAAAATAAATTACGTTTAGACCCTACCACTCAGTCCTCCTCCTGCTCGACCGGCTGACCTAGCTACAGTACTGCATATTTATGGCGATAAATACAATCCTATCCTTAGGATGGGCCCGTGAAAATTTGATTACGAAAGGGCGTAAAATATTACACAGCCATTCTTCAAATTAGCCACCAAAAGTCGTCTTGTAGTCAAACATTTACACACGGGCTACAAAGCCCTACTCTCCAACTCTCAAATTATATTACACAAATGTGTTAAATAGCGTAAGTAAGCAAGATTATAGTTAAAACACTCCACAAATAAATAATAAACATTAAACAGTATTTAAAAAGTATCAAATAAAGTATAATTACTGTTCTGAAAAAAAAAAAAAATATTTAATCGTAATTTAAGACTCGTCGGCATAGACTAGCCATTTCATTTTAAATAAATAAAGTCGGGGCTTTAAAATAAGGTTTAGCCATTAAAATGTATTTCTGTGATATTTACAAGATGTTAAAGTTACTGTTAGAGCAAATCACATAATTGCCATACTTCATTTGCCACACCACAATAAACTGCTACAATGCTGTGGTGCGTATGTTTATATACTGCGACCAACATTATGTTAAAATAAGCAACAACAATTTCTAACACAAGTTTCGCCAAATACATTCTGAGACAATGGGAGTGTCGTTAGCTACGTTGGCTACGGTGTTTCTGCCACGTGTGGCAACTTGACAGCGGCACGCCGTACATAAGCACACTGCAAGTATTTAAAAGCGCTCGGCAGCCGCCTGGCACCAACTTGATCACTTGGACCACGGATCCAACTATTAACTCTAGCGCAGACAACACTACACAGCCGTCCAGACAAGACGACATAAAACAAGACACACAACGTGGTCTCGCCCTAGAGTGTTGTGGCGCCATAGCTCCTGGTCGGCATGGAATTGTAGTGCCATAGTAAACATGTCCGACCTGAAGACGTCGCTATTGCGTCTTTCTCTGCACGGGACTCGAGAGCTGGCTCAGCGTCGCTGCCAACATAAATCGAGCGAGAGACGCACGTACAGGAAGGTTGGCACGAGTGCTTGCCAGATATATACACACGTCAGTTAGCCTTCCTAAACGACCTCACCGTAAATATAAATACAAGCAAGTCAAATACTACAAACGAGGCGATGTTCACTGGGCGGAACTATTCTCTGCGCACCAATTGTTTCAGCATCTCGCTGAGCCCGCACTCATAGCCACATACGTGCGACAGTACCCTCACTGTCAGGTACCGTCCTCCAATAAGCAGTCTATATTTACTAATGCCACGTTAACAGTCGAGAGCAGTGGCCACCTCGCACCAAGTAGGCGGGATGTAGAAGAAGCGGCACGGCTTCTTCGGCAGACTTCGACATCTCCACGGCTGTTCAACCCGAATGCTCCCGTCTTCTACTCCCTTCGCTGCGGCTCGCCTCTCCTGCAATGGCTGGTCTCTCATTACACTACACTCAATTTACCTCGCGGAAAAAAGGCACCTATTCTCTTTCCTTCTCTTCTCGCGAGTGGCGAACACCTTAGAGGGCAAACAATGCGAAACAACGCCTTCAGACGTATTGCTCGTCGCCTTGCGCCTGTTTTCTTCTCGCCAGTGGGCGGACAACCGCGAGCCAAGCTTAAGCCCGCCACACACGGTACAATATTCCTTACAATATTGTATACTAGGAGTCGTACTGGCTCCGCTACTAGCAGCCCTGCGAGCTCAGGTACTGGATTTGCCTAATTGCCGGCGTCCGAGTTTTGTTGCGAGCCGCACTGCAATAATTAAGGAGCAGCCAATCAGAATTCATCAAAACAACACTAGAACTTTTGGCGCGCGCGTGTATTGATAAACATAAACATGGAGGTAAAGAATTGTTCGGAAGAGCAGTTACGAGTGTTAATAAAGGCTTATATAGAAGAGACTTGTTTGTATGTGGTGAAAAGTATTAACTACCACAATAAAAATCTTCGTAACGAAGCTTACTTTGAATTTGCTCTGAACACAATTATTTAGGTAGCCAGTATCGTGTGCAGCGAAAACTTGTACCGTACCTAGTACATCGGCTTGTAAAAGAAACTTGTAAAGAATCCAGTACACGAACTTTTAAGAAAAATTGTACCGTGTGCACACAGCTTTAGTTTCTCTTCCCTTAGGACGACATTTTACGACAAATGTGTCTAGATATGAGTGTCGTAAGAATATCTCCGCCACAAGCGGCAATGTTTATCTTGCCGAAAGGGCATAACATAGCGAATAAAGAGAGGATGCATTTCTATTGTGTGTATCTCACCTCCTAGTGATCCGATTTTAATTTTCTTATTTTCATATTGTAGCTTTCTTACGTATCTTCATTTAAAATTAAAATTTTTTTGTTGATCTGTACTATTTGTATGGAAACATTTAAAAAAACAATTTTTATATTTTTTTATGGAAAATTAAAACAGCCTGTTTTTTTAAACTTAATATGAATTGTTACTACTAGTTTCGCCACCGTGCGATTTCAATTTTTGTTGTTTTATTGTGACAAATGAATCCTCATTCTATTCATATTATTTCCCTATTCGGTCATTTTTTCCTAGGCTTACTCCTTTTCCCGGAAATGAGGATCAAAGATGGCTTCCAGGGATCCATAATTTGTTATTTACTGTATGATTTTGTGCAAGCTATTCTAGTTTTGTACCACATTTGTAAGATAATGATTGTAGTCACTCGTTATATGATTTACATGTTCACGTATTTTTATGCCGCAGATGATGTTCTGATATAGGCCTAACATGGAGCCTATTGTATAAGTAGATTTGCAAAAAAAAAAAAAATCGTAACAGTAC
The DNA here is from genome assembly GCA_003012365.1 of Medauroidea extradentata. NCBI lineage: Eukaryota > Metazoa > Arthropoda > Insecta > Phasmatodea > Phasmatidae > Medauroidea > Medauroidea extradentata. The sequence goes on from PNEQ01031696.1 coordinate 33,982, forward strand.
TTAAACGAGGAGATAGTAAAATTGAAACGAATTATCGCACTGTGAAAGTAAGTTTCTGAATCAAATTCCTACTATGGCGATATTCTTCACAGAAAACAACATGATGTCGAAAGTGTTGCATGACAAGATTTCGTTTGGCACAGTTAATCCTAGTGATTTTAAATACACAGGACACATTAAGCGACTTGCAAACAAAGCTTTTACACTTCAATCACACGAGTAGGTAATACATCTGGCATCCACTTCCAAAGAAGTACAGAACATAAACAGGTCAGCAATGCCTACAGTAATATATGTATTTTTTGCCAAAATAAACAAAATTCTAAAATAAGCGGTTTAGTCACGCTATATTGTTTGAATGCATGAAGACAATTAGTTTTTTTTCTTTCGCAGAAAGAACATGGCCATGTTGAGCGCCGGCGGCAAGAACAATATTAAGCATGAATTCTGCGACAGAAAACAGCTCGGAAAATAGAACACACACTGAAGCCAATCCTGTTACTGAAACTAACCAAGGACTTGACGAGTCGGTTACAGGTTTTGCTACGAAATAAGTGCACAGCATGAAGGACATTTTGGAAAGATACTGTTCTTTGGCAACTGATGTAGGTCCTGCAATGACTGAGGGTCATTTACAAAAGTGATATAATAATGTTATATTTCAAAAATCGAGGAATCCTAGTCTTCCTTTGTTAGTGTTCCCTACCCTTACAAGTGGTAAAGCCGTGGGTGCTGCTGTACAGTTAAGACAAAATAAATGTGATCAAGAGAAACTACATTGGAAGGAGGAATTTTTAAATGTCCGAATATTACAACATGCTACACTTATAATAAAAAAAAAAATGACTTAAATGAAACACCTGTTACGAAAGGTTATGATACCATTTCGATAGCCGAAGCCAGAAAGTGTGTCCCAAGTAGTCTCGACTACTTTGTTCGCCTAATCATTGAGGATGACAGTGACTACTTGTGACATCGAGAGAGAGAGAGAGAGAGAGAGAGAGAGAGAGAGAGAGAGAGACATATTCATAATGTTTGTCAGGATCTACTCCACCTGCAATCTCAAGGTAGAAAATGTACACCGAAACACGCTGCCATTGGTTTGGGAATTCATCACACAACAAGGTCCAAGAAACTTGTAAATTTCATTAATGCTGCAGGATGCAGTATACAATATGTTCGGTGTATTTAAACCACAGTCGCTAATGAAAAATTGCAGTTGTTTCTGGAAAAAGACAGCCATTCCTCGGAATTTGAGAAATTGTATTTTTACGCAGTTCACAGCTGGAAGAAACTCGTCATAAGGGAACATTTCACGCTACTCCTATTGTTGTACTTCATCATCAGGTTCTTGATAGAACAATACCCACAGGAACACCCACAGCAATAGGTTATGATAGTCTTGAAAACTATACCAGCAGATTATGACAAAATAGTCCCTGCTCCAAGAATCAATAGAAAGTCACTGAAGCCTCCAGTACACAGTAGCAAACGGGACCAGTTACAACCAATAGTTAACAGCAGGAACATTTCAAAGATGTCGCATGATCTACCTTGGATATGGAGCAGACATTCACAACATGCCGAAGGAGATATTTCTATTCCAGGATAGATATATTACAACCAGGTCTTTATAAGAGATGCAGCTCAAAAACTGTAATTGGATTGTGCCCTTTACTACTAGCACCAGCATCTGAGTACGACACAATTTGGACAGTGATTCTAAAATGTAAAGCAATGGCCGTACATTTGGACCAAATTCGTGCTTTTATTACATTTAATCAGGCAATGTATTCCAAGGCAAATTAGTTAGCATGGCCCAATAAAATATGCTGCAAGTGGAGTGATCATAAGACAAAGGTTTCACACTATCTTGGTTGATACTGCAGCTATTGGGTAGTACATTACAGGTTCTAGGCTCGAGCATTGTTGGGCAGAAATCGGGCTCTTTTCTGAAATAAAGTGCCGAATATTATGGAAGGAAAGCAATACAACACAGCCATTAGAGCTCATAAGATCACACATGAAGCACTCAGGAACAGAAATTTTGAAGTCTGTAAAGAATATGACAGTCGATTTTCGGAAGAATTTTCAAATATTCATGCATTTCCAGAATTCGTAATTAAATGTCTGCAAATAGAACATTCAGATACTGGATATCACATCTGGAGATTGTGTATGCACTGCTGAAATTCATAAGAGCAGAGAGAGAAGGAAATTGGCATTAGAACCTTAAAGCTTCAGAAGACATGCTTCACCTGACAGCAGCATATGACCACACTAACTACACAAGGTGGGGTCCTGTATACTTTAAAGAGTGTATGAAATCGTTACCCATTACAGCTCCCGATGTGTACGCAGAATATTCAGCAGGAAACTTCAGAATTAAAAGAACAGACCACAACTTTGCTAAGATTCCAACCGACCAGACAACTGAACATGTCAATAAGCTCTGTAAAGTTGCAGGTGGTATTATAAACATCAGTCGCATCGAACCTGAAAGGCAAAGATGGGAAGTGAGTTTTGATGAAAGAGTTTGATTGTCACAACTAGCTAATGAAACTAAACAGAAAACCAGAGATTACACACAAACAGACAAGTAAACAAACAAAAGGACTTGGTTTGCAATTGACAAAACAAGGTAAACACATACAATTCCACAAGGAATTAAGTCGGCGATATGCAAGAAAATAAATGAACACATACGAGCTCCCAAGCATTAAAAAAAACAAACCACGGAAACAATAAAAAAGTAACTCGAGATTATTCAGCAAAAGGAATTGCCAGTTGCAAACTAAGTCCTTTTGTTTGTTTACTAATGAGTTAGTGTGTGTTCTCTGGTTTTCTGTGAGACACCATTTGCTGCAATGGCGTGTGTCCAAAATACTCCTATCGTTTGTAACAAATTGTATAGTTACATTATGTGAAGTCATGTAATTATACTGTAGTGTTTGAATGTTTCATTGACTTTACAATTATCATGTATATATCCTATTTGAATACATAAAAAATTAACGCACGTCTTAATAAACATGCGAATATTAAGAGTGCAGGCAGTCATCCAGGCAATACGGACCTTACAGGACAATTAATCATAATTACATTGTATTTATTCCAGCCATGATTGCAGCCTTACTTAGACATAGAGTGTTTTTGACTACAAGCCAAAGGGCGGCTTACAAGTGCATAACTATAACATATCAATATTACTGTAACGAAAAAAAATGAATACAAATATTAATATCGAAATTTTTAAAATTTCAACATTATATTATAAAAAATACGAGTAGAAACTTTGAAATTATGCAAACCCACACGCAATTTTCTAAATTGTTGACGGCGATAGAATATTATGAGCTACAGTTAAATTGATATTGGTATGTGGTAAGAACTAAGAAAGAGTTAACTTGGCCACCTGCTGCCATATTACGTACATGTATTGCGTACAACTGCTAAGACTTGGCTGCAAACACACCAACATACAAGGCGAACATAGCGAGGTATAACTGAGACGTCTGGCTATGACCGAGCGACATTAAATAACAAACTTGGACATATTTCACATGACTGCTCAAACGCCATGAAGCGCACAAACTTCCTGCTCCACTCTCCCCTGCGCTTCCACGCCATTTATTTGCCCAGAGCCTCCCCCCCCCCCAAGTTATGACCAAGGGGTAGGCAGGAGCTGGCGATAGCAACAGTACCGCGGTCAGTTGTTGCCATGGCAACCTGTAGCACATCAGCCACGCGACTGTTTCCACTCTGTAGCGAACCTTGGTCGCAACCATAGCGCACTCACTACACTTCTCCTTGAACGATAGTTTTTTTTTTTTCGTTTGAAGCATGGGAAAGAGGAAGGCGATAAGGGCAAATATAACACGCAAGTCAAACATCTCATCGTCTCTAGGCGCAGAGTATTGAACTAGCGAGCAGCGTTCTCGTAGAATGTGATTTTAAAATGAACTTCGAGCAAGAGATGACCCTGTTTTTTTTATTTGTGGAAAGTATGTGATAAAGTCAAATGCCAATTTATATAATTATGTTTTACGATTTCGGTTGATATTTTTTAAGCTACAAGAAGAAGAATTCATTTTTAACAGATTTGAGGAGTTTGGAAATAATGTTTTAAAATAGAGGCGCCAGGTCCAGTAGCTCGCAAAGCTTGCCGCACACTACATCGGAAAAATACGTTGCATGAAAGTAAATATAGAAGCGGACATTCACTCAGACTGGAACAGAAACCAAGCAGACCGCGAGCAAACAATATTTTGACATGTTCCCAACCGCTGTGCCGTGCGCCATTCTACAGCTCAGACAACACGTGTATGACACTCCTGGGCTCTTATAGTGTTGTGTGTAGTGTTTGATGTGAAGTGATCATTACCGACTGATTAAGGGGCCTCCCTAGATAGGTTGCGATTGTGTTAGGCAGGAGCGGTAAGGTTGCCGTTGATCGATGAATGTAATGTATTATCGCCTCTCCGTGCAAGCTCCTCAGATGCCGTGCAGTACTTTACTATTATTCTTTTCCCTACGCCACTTAAGCGATGAACACACATTCTATTTGCGGGCGGTATAGTTCAGTTGTGTTTTTCCAATCCGGTTATTTTTCCACATACGGCAGTCTGTAAAACCTATGTTTGACCATTTTGAGGGGCCCAATAATGCTGTTTCTAATTAACGTGCCGAATTGTTAAAACTATAGCGACGTAGTTTGAAGTGCCGTAGATATACAAATATAAATTGTGTTTAGTATTGTCGTCAAAAGAAGAATAGCCGTAACTCGCTGCAACGTGTTTGAAGCGCAGGCAGGGAAGTCCCTTAACCTTGATTGTCTTGTTCTAGCTGCATTTGGTTCTATTAGAGCCTACAATTCACATAATTTGTCGTTACTCCTGTGGAAATATTGAAAGAACGTTTTATTGTAATGTTTTAAGCGAGGCTTCAACATACTATACTGGATTATCTCGCCGCATATATGTAGTGAATCCAGAGTTTATTTATTTGCTTGCTCATAGCAGCTGCCAGTGTGTCCCTCCTCAAGGATATCACTTATTACTGCGGATACTACCTTCTACAGGTATCAGTCTATTTCTATCCACTAGCTTGACCGATTGCGCTAACTATTCCGATTCCTAATCGTTGTGGTACAATGTGCGGACAAATTTCATTTTTGTTGCGATGCATTCACATCCCGACTGTTCGGTTCCGTCCTGTAGTGTGCGGCCACTGAACACTTACAATTCTGTAAGCACTTACAGCGTGAAGTAAACACACACATAACTCGTTATATCTGTGGCGTTCAAACATTGTTAGTTTGTTAATATTTTAAAAACCTATTGAATTTAACTCGGATAAACGTCGCGAGTTAAAACAATTTCACGCATGTTACGTTCTTATGTTCAAGGTGTGCACAGAGAAAACAAATTTCGTCATGTGTGACGTGTTACATAGTTGATCGAACGCACAGCAGTAATAAACAAATAAGTTTAACCTAGAAGGGGAATATACCAGGTATTTATTTTGGGCACACAACATATTTTAAAAAATTGTTAAGTAAATTTTAGTTTCTCAATTAATTGATTCTAAAGATATTTTACTCCTCCTGAGTAGGGCGGAAAATTAATAATAATTACGCAACAAAATACAGGCCCTGTCATGTGGTACGACTGTGTCAGCGAGCAGCCAATCAATAGCTGTTGTCTACTTGAATATACACTATTGTTGGTCGCTAATCTACCGCCAGATTTCTTGTCTACATTTACAAACAGTGCTTTGAAGACTATGTAGTCGTACAGTGCATTACTTATCTTCAACAATATTAATAGTTATATTAAGTACCCCGCTTTGGTAATCCCATTAAGCCAATTGGGGAAAAAAAAAAAAACTAACGATTTGATGGAAAAAGCCTATGCACTCATGTCGACGTTTTTAAAAATAATGCCAGTTAAAATATTTACATTATTTTTGGATTAAATTTTATAATATTTGTGATACTAGGGTGCAAAACATTTATTTTAAAAAACACGTACGATTTAATGTTATGAAAATATTCTGGTATTAACAAATTGTATATTAGTATTGAAAATTTACGGGTTCCTAGATATCGATATTAGATTTATTTTTAGATAGCATCTAAATCATTGTAAGACTACCAGGAATGACATTAAATGATATAAGGTGGAACCATTCAACAAAACGTAGCGAACTGGGTAAATAATAATTTCTTGCTAGGGCCTTTAAATACAAATGTTGTAATGATCGGAACTGAAAAAGTAATAATATTTTGTATCTCTGACTGAATACTTTAATTCTAGTAAACAACTTTTAACGGTAAGCTCCCTCGTAGTTTAAGCCCCAAAACATAAATATGTTTTAAAGAACCAAAGTGTGGGATGATATCAAAAGCCATTATGTTAAATGTAATATAGCTTACGACTAATACACATTCCCAAATGACATTACGAACGTCAAGAACATGTGTATTGCGCCAAGTAACAAAATGTAGTTGATATTGAGCACTGCGATAACTAAACTAATTATTTGACCGGTATAAAACTGCGCGATTATTTACTCCCCCAGTGTGTGTTGTATCATAGAAACAAAATGCAATCCAGCAGGCTACATCCACAATAACACTGGTTTGTTGTATCTGTCACGCAGGAAGGATATGGGCGATATAAAACAATATCCCGCAGTGCTGGTGTTCCCAGACAGTTCGAGCCAGGAAGCGAGCAAGGCTTAACTACCCACTTGAAAACTGCCTCTAGCCACTCGTTATCGAATTAGGCGCGGTAATTAATTCATTACACCGCATCTGCGGAGCAGTTTTAACGGCAAAACCAACGGGGTCCGAAGTTCTCAGAAAGGAATAAAAATAATAAAAGGAAGAGAAACCCACACCTCCCTTAGCCTAGAGCTAAAAGCAGCCGCTGTTAATGGCGGGCGAGTGGAGGGCATAAAAAGTGAATATTAGACGCGACCAAGGCCACTGCAGCTGTTGCATTCCCGCCCACGTGACAACAACGCCGACACACGTGGCTTCACAACCTCATCTGCAGCGAGGTCATTAGACGGAACAATTGGCTCGGATAGTCAGCTATATCCTACAGTGATACATAATCCATTGAAATAATGTGCTACCTTATTTAAAAAGAGAATGTAACGTTTGCAAGCTGTCGATGCTAACAACAATATTATTAATTCGTTGGGTACGTATTGGCCTCAGTGTCCTCCACACACTGCATACAGTCATGTGCCTTGTACTGGAAAGTATTATTGTTCGCCTTGATAATGCTATAATACAATACAGGACATCCTCGCCCACTGCTAGCTGGTGCTGTGGAGAGTGAAGGTCTGCCCGTGGCTGATGATACAGGATGTTTATTAACTTATGTTACAACATTTGGGAGGTGACTACATATCAAGAATGAGGTTTCCCCATGACATTTTTGCCTGCCGCAATCCTAAAGGAAAAAATTCACAGTTGAAAATAAAAATTTACAATTGTATTGCGGCAAAACATCGGAAAAAGTATAGACAGTTTACAATAAAGTTAGAATTGATTAAATTTTTCTTTCAGCCATTTTGCACTCATGTTTACAATGTTTAATATGAAAACATCTACATAACTAAAACTCATTGAAAATGTTTCGCCACTCAAGACTTTACATCTTCGGCCCCAAGTGTTGCGGAGTGTTAAGTATAAAGTGTACAGCCCATACAATTATTTGCACAATGATTAGTGATATTGAGATATTCAACCAATCAAGAAACCCTTCGTGAAAATATCTGGAGTGGCCACCCTCTTATTGACTACAATTCTGGTATCGTTGAGTGTTTTGAACCTTTCATGTGGCCTTTCTGAGCGGTTTATCCAAGGAGGGAAAAAGTCCTCTCGTTTCAAGTCTGTAGAATGTGCCGTTTACAGGGAAAATGAATTCAAATAGTCAGTGGTAGCAATATACAACCAGTACTACGAGATTATAGAATCGTTGTCACCCGAATTTCAGTCGCTTCTTACACGAATTCGCATCTTAAATACGCCAAAGATGAAGGTGTGAGATAGGCATGCGCGTATGGAGTTGCTTCGATGCATGTCGAGGTTTTCTTAGTTGAAATATGTGAGATGGCTCTACAGAACTGTAGCACAGGATGCATTTTTCAGAGAGCCAAACGTACTTCCACGTGTTCTGTGTGTAATTCCGTCACTGGTTTAGCAGTGTTTAGCTACATACCATACCAGGTATTATGTCGTTGGCATAGAAACATCACAGCGCATTTTACTGTAAACAATTAGCGAAACAAGTGGGCCTTTCTTGTTACTTAGGATGAACTGCTCGCTATTTTCATAACACCCAACACCACAAAAGTTCCAGTCAACAAGAGTGTGGTGGTCACCCCCGTTATTGTCATGAAGCGGTGAGTTGTAAAGAGATATTTCTGTCGGGTTTCAATAACTACTCATCATGCAAAGAATTGTAATTCAACCATGTCGTTTCCAATATTTTGCCCAAGTAAAATTTCAAAATTTTATTTTCAAGGGCGAATTTCTCTCTTTAGAATTTCGGCAGGCATAAGTTTCATTGGGTAGCAATACCTCATTTTTTTTGTAAAGGATCATCACCAAAATGTTGTTAACAGAAGTTAAGAACCACCCTGTATAGACCACGTGTTGCCAGCCAATATTCCTCTGTGCGCACCGGTACTTTCACACCTGTTTACAGTAATCTCCCGTCTTTCCAGAAACATTCTCCATTTACTGGTTCGAGTTTGAACAGCGTATACGAGGTCCCATGCGAGCATTCTGTCTATTATGTCCACTATGTTAGCAATAACATCGACAGTCTGCAAGCACCAACACATTAACACTTACTGCACTTCAATACATTCTATATGCGTCCTGATAACAACTAAGTTATGTATTAAAACACTGTCAATGACGACCACTACAATGGTTTTACTCATTACAACAACGAACTCTGTGACGACTTACAGAAAACCTGACATTCTTCTTTTTGCAAATGTGAAACTACTCGGAATTGCCGGAATTTGCCACACCTTGGAAAAAAGTGTGTATGCGCGCGCGCGCACACACACACACACACACTCACGCACACACAAAGACACGCACACAGACAGCATAGGAACGGTCGCATTACAAGCACCACCACGGGAATCCCGAGCTAAATTGGACACGAAAATGTACGTAGCAAGATGTACGTGAAATGTTGTATGATGATATTTTACGTACACTATGTGGCAACATTGCACTGTAGTTAGTCCACTCTTGCGCTCCACACATGTCTTACTGCTGCTGTTCTGGCATGAATGGTGTGGACGCAGCTTGAAATCCCGAGCTGTCTCTACATGACTACGTTCAATCGATGTAAAACATACAATACAAATAATAATAATAATAATAAAAGAGGCTATGTTGCCACATCACGCAAGAAAAATGTAATCCAACATTTTCCCACTAACATTTTAGTCTCCAATTCAGCCGAGGACAGGCGCGATATGCTTGTTATGCGGCCGGAAGTATTCGAGAAGTAAGGAATATGTAACAAACTAATAACTCAGAATACGTTCTCTGTGATAACTTGGTAAGTGTGGGAATGGTTATGTCAACGTCTACTTGTCGCATCCATTAACCGAGTCAAACTCGGAAGTCACTGGAGTGATATGACTGCACATTCACTAAACTTACGTTTTACAATTTTGACTGAATCATGTAAAAGAATTGCCCACTAATAAGTTACTAGTCACAAATTATTTTTTTTCTGGTAAATAAATATATATATACATATATAAGTATACCTACATAAAACAGGAATTTAGCCGCGCCTAGCAATTAAAAATAAACATGCCATCGCACAGTTGACGTTTATACACATTACCACGGAGGAAATAGACTAAAGCGTTAGTAGTTGCCGGAAGAGACCTGCGAAATATAATGCATATTGCACAGTCAAGTATTGGAATATCACGTTATGCACAGTTTTAAGTTACATTCAGAACAGCACAACCAGACAAAATAATGACAAATCACGTAATAGGTTTTAAATATTTCCGAATGAGTACATTATATAAATGAAACTAGAACAGGACCTGCAGAGCGAAAGAAAAAACAATGTTTATGTAATTTTTCTAACACGACAGTAGTTTACGCATCAACATTTCAAATTAAATGTCACCAAAAAAGTATAAGCCGAAGTGCAAAATATTTCCTCACATCGTTTAACAGCATTTATATTTGAATGCTACTCTCGTTCAAGTTTTCACAAAATACTAACGATCGGAACAAACATGTAGATAAATTCTGTGAACTGGAAAAGACGTGCGCCTTTAAACGTCCAACGTCCAACGAACACATTAGCTGCTATTAAATATAGCACCAACTGAAACATTACATTCTCGTAGAGTAAATGAAATAACTGTCCTCAATTGGACGGCACGAAGAGCGCGTGGAGAAGAGAGTGCGACACACAGGAAAACATACGACAAGAAAATGTGAAATATGAGTCCTTTTCTTGTTTTTTACTTTTGAGAAACACCCTGACACCATACGTACATTTTTTTTATTCCTACCTCGTTAAGGCTTTTTTTAAGAAGTCGCTATATTTGTGTGTCCCATAATAACATTCCCCTAGTGTTCGAAACGCAAAATGTCTGCATGTTGTTATAGCATTAATACTTAACAAATAATATGTTATTGAACTTAAACCAGCAAAACTGTGCAATACACTGATGGTTCTGGAAATGCAAACACTTTACTTGCATCCCAAGAAGTGTAACTCGCATACATACCTACTTACCACAAAACGTACCTTTCATTGTGCCCAACAATTTCTCGAAACGATTTTTTTACAGTTATAACCAATACACCACATTTGGCAGAAATACAGCAATCAACACAAAACACCTAAAACCATTTGCATGACATTTTGGATTTAAGAACTGCGCATTGTCCCGATGTGAAAACCACACTCGCTCTTAAAAAAACAACGTCCGAAAACATTTGACAAATTGTTACATGCCATTCATACTATTCTTTTTTATTTATAGCATGAGGCACATACGGTTGATTACGTCAATGACAATGAACGTATATTCCTGCCGAATACAAGAGAGAATGTAGGTTTGTGCCGAGACACGCTTGCCAACCTACACTCAACACTCGGTCTCTAGTTTATATACTGCGCGCACATGACGTCTTCTATTTGCTTGGCGAACACTAGAGAATACTGCATAACAAACTGTAATCAGCAATTTAGTTAGTAGATACAACTTCATTAGCATCTTGAGTACTTTCTTTCCTGTCACCACACACTAAAAACCAAACCCACAAATACGTAAGTGTCAAATGGAGGAGCCGTAAAAGAGTGTTCCCCAAGATATGTAAAACGTTTTTTGGCTCAGTTACATGAAGACCCAAGCTCAGACGGATACGAAACCACCCAATACTCCCGCAATGCGAGCATGAAGTTTTCTCCAGGTCTTACCCCACAATACAAGGTCACCAGGAGAAGTAGTACAGGCACATTGCACGCAGTATATACAGACGGAGGGTGGCTACCAAGCTGGTACAGTATGAGGGGGTTAGGCAGACTGGTTGGCGTATTATCGAGTGTGGTCACGACTCGCAGTGAAAGTAGGCGCCAGGGTCGGCAGGGATAAAGGCGAGGACCCAGGTGCTGCGTGCAGATTTACGAGGCAGCAATTAAGCCCCTCGCCTGGGGGGGGGGGGGGCTGTTCCCCCTCCAGCACATGCCAGCAGGGACTACACCAGCTGAATACTAACTACGTCGGGGCAGCTAGCGACACTTCACTTGCGAGTTCATCTTACAAAACATCGCTGACCAAAACTCGCAGCTTGGGCGTCAAATATCAAACATTAAATATATCATCGTATACTAAGACCGTTCAACCGTAAAAGACTCATTTGACTGTCATGTCATAACGGGGGAGTACTACTCATGTCTACAAATTTCCCAATCGAGGACAACTTAAAACTACATTGCTTCCGTACACATATAAATAATGCATATTTCACACTCGAATGGCCTATGCCTACAGAAAGTTACATAGAATAATTTTCGTTTAGATATGTGAAGAAATGTTGGTCAGCACTTGAGTTAGTAGACACTAGCTAGTTGTTCGCGGCACGGAAACGGGGAAGGCGATAAGGTCCAATATAACACGTCCGTCAAACATCTCGTCTTCTTTAGGCGCGAAGGACTAAACTTGCGTGCGGTGTTTTCACTTAGACTTCAAGCAATGACCCTGTGGAAAGTATGTGGTAAGATTGAAGAGTTCTCAATTTTTTTTACGATAATCGTTGATATTTCTCAGCTACAGCAATGCGAAAAAGTAATTTTTAGCATTTTTTTGAGGAGTTTGTAAATTATGTTTTTATTTATCGGATGGTATTTTTAAAACCACAGCGGCACAGTTTGAAGTGTGTCCACTTTTCGTAGATAAAACAAATTGGAAACAATTTTAATAGCTGTACGGGAAAAATCCTTTCTGCACCACGCTACAGCACGTCTCACTCGCCAGGTCCACTAAGTCTTCCAACGAAGGGCGGGGGAAGCGGGAGATCCCGAGAAAACCCACCGACCAGCCGCATCGTCTGGCACGAATCGCAATTGCGAAAATCCAGGGAGAGACCTCGCTGGGAACTGAACCCGGGTCGCGAGTAAGCGACCCCACTGCACGATCCACAATACGAGACTGGCATAGGAGGTTTATGCTGCATCAGAAGGCCGCCGGCAGACCATCCACAAGTGCTGACAACGTTGACCGACTACGTGCTGTGTTTGAGCGTAGTCCTGGAAAGTCAGTTCGTACAGCTGCAAGACAACTGCAGTTACTCCGATCAACTGTACACGAAGTCTTGCGCAAACAGTTACGACTCTATGCATACAAAGTGCAGCTGGTTGGTTCAAGTTCTGCAACCAGACGATGCACCACGGCGTGCTGAACTCGCTGCAGACATATTGCAACGCATTGACGATGACGACAGGTTCCTCAAGCAAGTTGTCTTCAGTGACGAAGCGACATTTCATGTGTCTGGTGTGTTGAACAGACATAACGTTCGAATACGGAGTTCAAAACCACCCCACCTATCCCGAGATAGGTGGTCATGTTTGATCCTATCATCGGCACCTTATTTTTTTTATCGAAAGAACAATCACAGCCAATGTGTATCTGGGACATGATCACCGAATATGTGATCCCACAACTGGAAGATTGCAGCCAAATGTGATCTTTCAACAAGATGGCGCACCTCCTCGCTGGGGTTTGGCTGTGCGAGACTTCCTGAATCAGCAGTTTCCGGGACGTTGGATTGGCAGAGACGGCCCAATTTCTTGGCTCCCTCGTTCGCCGGGTATCACACCCCTCGACTTCTTCTTATAGGGCTATGTTAAGGACATTGTGTGCAAGACCCCTGTTGCCAACTTAGAGGAACTAAGGCAAAGAATCACTGCTGTCATTGAGACTGTCGATGAGGGCATGCTGGCACGGACACGGCAGGAACTGGAGTGTCGTTTTGATGTGCTTCGGGCGACAAAGGGTGCACATGTAGAAGTCTATTAATTTTGTATAGAAACTTTATGAGCTGCTCATCCAAATACAGCAAACTGCATGCCTCTACCACTGTTCGTTACCTTTATTTACAGTTGAAGTTGTAGTGATAATTTGTATAACGCTACCTTACACTGGGCAGCTGCACTACCACTAGAGACATTATTGTATCTGCGACACACCCCGGCTACATCCTTACCTCGTATTACCTCGACCCCAAACATCTCACAGTCAACTGATATGGCACAGATAACTCGTACTCGCGTCTTCAGTTAACATAAGGGAGGCTGTCATGTCAACTACCTCAGCCTGCTGTTATGCTCGGCGTCTAAGGACCTGCTCTCCAGACAAGGCAGTGTTGCCTTGAGGCGAGGGTAGTTTCACATCTCTGGTCGGATATACGCTTCGTTACGAGAGAAACGTGACTTGATCCTGCCCGACGTGCCCTAGCATCCCAGAGAGAGCGAGACAGCGCCCAGGCAGGAGGCTCAGGGGCGGTGCGAGTTGCCATCGATTTTACTCTGATTGTGCATGCGAGGTTGGAAGAAGACCTGGCCCACGACGCCGAATATGATCGACGACTATAGCGACCAACCCCCTCCCCTCACCATCTAGATACTTCCGGCCGGGTGGGTGAATGATACGAAGAGTCCTAGTCCCTCTCACATCTGAGGTGAGACAGTCGCCTCCATCTCGGAATTATTGAACAAATATCACTAAATCCCATTTACATTTATTTTCAACATTTCAACATGACAGTTCTAACTTAACTCCGTGGTATGGTTTTACTGATTTGTCTTGTGCGATTGCTGAAATTGAAATTTAAAAAATTCCTCTCAGTAATTACACAACCCTAGTTAACGAACAGGACAGCATATCACGCCGCCACGTTGGCGGGCAAACTGGCTCCAATCAATGGAACGTAATATTCGTAATTGTGCTCAGAGACAGGGTAGCTATAAGGTTCATGAGATTTTTAAATGTTTGTTGCAATGGGAGTTTACAGTTAGAATTGACTGGTTTTTGGACATACGCTACTGCTCATGTTTTGCTGATCAAACCTGTGTTGGATGTCCGAGTACGAAAACGAACAAGAATTCAGTCGAAAACCAACAAAACCCAGACACAAATATAGAACCAGATTTCCAATATGAAAAAAGATGGAAATAGACCAAAGGATGCGAATGAAGTTCGCCAGAAAGTTGAGGCTTATATAGCCTGGATGGTCTGTAAGTTGCTCGGCCAATAGTGGCAAAGCATGCGTGATTGGCTGGACTCTAGGCCAATGAGAGGCAAGGAAGTACTCTCCTGACTGGCTACGCACCTTGTAGTGATGTTGGTTGGTTTTCTGCCGAGACTGTTAAACATGAATCTATGTTTTATTTATTTATATACTGTAACAGTTTTTTTTATTAAAGACAACCACATATTTTTCAGTTCAATTATCTGTTAGCTTATGCTGTTTTTGTTACAGGCTATGTAAGCCAATTCTTTAATTTTCCTTTTAACTGTCTTTTCCCTGACTTATTGGTTTAGCCGAGTCCCAGGGAATTTTGTGGCTATTTCCCCATGCATGTTCGGCATTTCTGGATTTCACCCTTTTGCGTGTTGTTCGTGTGTTATTTGACGCGAGTGGATACGCCCATCGTGAAACAATTATGCCTATACTGTACAAGATTCAGAATAGAGACACCATTAAATGATTACAGAAAAATGCAGCCATCGTGTCTGCCTATGCCCGTTCAAACATACAAGTTTCTTGCGAACTAAGCAAGCACAACTGTTTGGAAAAGTTAATCATTAGTTTTCCTTACACAAGACCTCATCTACAATGCACAGTAAGTCAATAACAATATTGAAAATATTCGCCAGCTGTCGTCTTATTTGTGTACTTGTTAAGGCAATAAATACACATGTATCTATGTCACTAGTAGCGGGAAACTAATTAAAGTAACGACTAGTAACAGCGTACGGAATATTTCACATGTTATGTGCAAGCACATGTGAAGTACTGTGGAAATAGCTGTGTCGTGTGTGTCCGGATACCTACAACTAAGATGCGAGTGTGAGTTATGACAGGTTTATAAACAGCATACGAAACCTGTGTTGCGGTAAAATCCTGCCGCGGGAATGTTAATAACCCCAACCCAGGCCGATATTAAATAAAACTACCCTCCCCCTGCAGCCCTCAGAATAATATTGGCTGGGTAACCACCATCACACTAGCGCTACCTAGCAGAGAGGGGCCTGACTACACGTAGTCCCTGGAGCGTGCCATCCATTCATCATGCCATCTCTTCGCGAGAAGTTACCTTCCACAATCCACACATTGCCTGTCGCTGGTCACATTGTACTCCATCCCTCCCTTCACCCAACAAATAAAGCCCTCCAGCCTAGAGTAGTTGAGTACCGCAGTCACACTAGCGCTACCTAGCAGAGAGGAGCCTGACTACAATAAGTCCCTGGGGGGCACCATTCATATATCATGCCATCTCTTCGCGAGAAGTTACCTTCCACAATCCACACATTGCCTGTCGCTGGTCACATTGTACTCCATCCCTCCCTTCACCCAACAAATAATGCCCTCCAGCCTAGAGTAGTTGTGTACCGCAGTCACACTAGCGCTACCTAGCAGAGAGGGGCCTGACTACA